>MDKH01047792.1:0-30189 GCA_005239495.1 Nicotiana undulata | reverse complement strand
GGTTTATTGAGTAATTATTGATGTTAATAACTCAATTATGTCTAGATATTATCGATTCGGAGTAGGATTCGGAAGGAAAGGCTGTGATTGAGGCTTGACTTGCATTTTGGAGCCGAGGTAAGTGTTTGGCCTAACCTTAGCTTGAGGGATAGGTATAGGGTCTTATTTGCTATGTGTAAATTATATGTTGTGGTCAAGCATGCCCGTGAGTCAAATGTGATGAATCATACAGTGTTCTTAATATTCTCTGTACTATCAGTAAGTGGTGATTTAGAAGCGATACATTGATGTCGTTTCACGACGTGGGGAGTTATTGAGTTATTTGTTTAAGTTGAGGTTTTACTGTTGAAATTATATCTCTGAGCAAGTTTGGTTATAGCTGAGTCCCTTGCCGGGACGATAGAATTTTATTGAGTATTTTCTGTACACTTGAGATTTCTTATTGTTAGTTTGCACATTATATTGCTGATTGTTTATTATTTATCACACGAGGGGACATGCCGTGTTGATTATTTATTATTTATCACACGAGAGGACATGATGTGTTGATTGTTTATTATTTATCGCACGAGGGGACATGCCGTGTTGATTATTTATTATTTATCACACGAGGGGACATGCCGTGATGATTGTTTATTATTTATCTCACGAGGGAACATGCCGTGTTGATTGTTTATTATTTATCACACGAGGGGACATGCCGTGATGATTGTTTATTATTTATCTCACGAGGGAACATGCCGTGTTGATTGTTTATTATTTATCACACGAGGGGACATGCCATGATGACTATTTATTGTTTATCGCACGAGGGGACATACCGTGCCGATGTGTTATTGTTTGATGCACGAGGGGACATTCCGTGCAGAGTGATTTGTGAGGTGATGCACGAGGGGACATGCCGTGCCTTGTGTTGTTCATTATATGTTCTAAGGCGTTAAATTCCTGCTTTTACTGTTACATTTCAGTTGTTACCTTGTTCCACTATGCTAGTATTTGTTGCCCCTCTTATCCCCGGCATGACTCTCCCTGTATCCGTTTATACTTGTTTATCTTCGTCGATATTTTCCTGTTATTATATAGAATTGCACAGGTATGTATATTGTTGTCGGTCCTAACCTCGTCACTACTTCGCCGAGGTTAGGCTCGGCACTTACTCAGTACATGGGTCGGTTGTACTGATGCTACACCTGCACTTTTTATGTTTTGCAAATTACGCAGCCGGATCCGGTGGACACTGACGGAGGGAGCATTCCACCAGTTATCCAGGAGACCTCGAGGTAGACCCGCAGACGTTCGTGGGCCTTGGCGTCACCTTCTACCCTTCTCTTTCAGTTCTGTCTTATTTTATAGTTTCAAAGACAGTCATATGTACTTATTTTCAGACCATTGTATTCAGTAATCTCATAGATAGTTCGTGAGTATGTGACATCAGTTCTGGGATATGTATATGAGTTTTATTACGAAGTTGCTATATTATTTTGAATTTAGTTAACCTTCATATTGTTGACCATCGGTGTCTTAGTTATCTTGTTTATTTTAGTTGTTAATGGGTTTACCTAGTTCAAACGTTGGCTTGTCTAGCGGGTTCAACATTAAGCGCCATTACGGCCTGAAGGTGAGATTTTGGGTCGTGACAGTGCATGTAACTCAAAATGTGCCAATATGAAATGAACTCAAATTAAGTTAGATAACTTTCATAGTATGTATTCATTGCTAAATTTTTGGAAGCAATTAAGGGTCCTCGAATTCGAATTGCCTCATTGCCTTATCTGAATCAGTTTACCAGTGATATAAGGACTATCTTGGCAGCTGTTGTCTGACTGTGAAAAGTTTTAAAGCATATGATAGAGATCATGGAAAGACTCTCAGCATATACCACCTACATATCAATCAACTAGGGAAAAAAATGAGTCATTGCCTTAAATCTTTCTAACATGGATTACATTTGTTAATGGAGTGGAGGAGATAGTGAAGATTTGGTTTAATCCGAAACCGTACCGAACCAAAATAAGAAATGATGAACCGTACCGAAATATTTTGGTACGGTATTTGATATACACAATTGATAAATCGAATACCGAATACCAAAATACCGAACCGAAATTCTTAAATACCGAAGCGAAATATCGAATTCCCACCCCTAAATACTGGTCAACTCTGTCCACTAAGATTTGGACATTCCATGCTCGAAGCCATATCAAAAGTTAATTAAATTCTAACACATACTAATAGGTTTGTTAACAAGGACTTATTTAATTTCTAGTCACTTGTCATGTTGCATTGAACGTGTATTAATATTCAGAAAATAATAATTTAACCGCATATATATTCCAAAATATTTATTTGTATTATAATTAAAGAGTTAATGACTTTAAACACCTCCCAAACTATCATTATTTTTCAAGTTTCATACTTAAATAATCGAGTGTTTTTGTTATCTCCCGAACTATAATTTAGAAGATTAACCCCCTTACCCCTCCTCCCCTTTCCCCAAAGAGTTCCTGATGACTTTTTGAATGGTGTGTGAGATATTATTGTGGACTTTTTAACATCTAATTAACTAAAAAATAGTTTTTTCCAATTCTAATTTTTTTTCCTCTGCTTTATTTCTTTAACAATCCTTTCTTTTTCCAAATTTTTCCCCATATTATTAAAAAATAACATCTTCGTCAATACCCTTCTTTGATTTCATTCAATCTTTTTTAGAAAAGCAAACACTTTCTTAGGATGAAAATAAGTATTTTACTTAGATACAGGTAGTCAACGTCAAACCTAGGAAAATACTTTTTTTTTTAAAAACAAAACCTTAATTGAAATTTAAAACATAATGTTCTATCAATCCCTAATTTCAATAGGAAAGGAGTAGCAAAAGAACTAGTATTTCTCAAATTTAACGACAAAACCAACGACCGACCCTTCTCTTATTTTTATTTTTAATTATTTTATTTGTTTTTTTACTTTTAACTAAATGTTTTTTAATTTTGTGTATTAAATTTGATAGACTTTTAATTTTTGGGCTAAAAATTACAATGTCGGTGGAATCATAGTGTAGAAGGAAGGTTAACACTTGTAGCCCTTTTGAGAGAGGGGTACCCCAACCTCACTCAAGAAAACGCATAGAGTGTTTCTACCAATCGGGGCTCTCCCTTCACCACCCCAATGAGGATGGTCTACATGGTTCATAACTACACCTCTTACTACAGGACGTTTACCTAGCCAACGCTTAGAACCGAATCACATGAAATTTTACCCAACTCCATTTTTGGAATGTATGAAATACGTATGAACGGAGGAAGAAGGAGAATTTTCTACTTAAATTGAATTGGAATTTATTGGAATCAACAAATACAAATGGAAAGAAATTCGACTAAGCAACATCTAATCTTTCTTAACACTTTGTACGCTTGAAGGCCCCTCATGTATGGAAGGGTACAGAGACAAGGCCTTTGATACAACTCTTTTTACATAAAGAAATAAAAATCCAAAAACCAGGGAATCCATCGGTCGGATAACTGTAACGACCTGACCGACTGTTTTGTGAATTAAAGTCCCGTTCGGTGGCATAAGGTTTTGAACAACTTTGTATTTTGTGTTGTGACTTGCATATGTGGTCGACTTCAGTTACCGTATGATTCGGAGTCAATTTGGAAGAAGGATTCTAGTTTTGGAAGCTTAAGCGATAAGAGTTGACCGAAATTTGACTTATGTATAAACGACTCCGGAATGGGGTTTTGACGATTCCAGCAGCCTCATATGGTGATTTTGGACTTAAGCACATGCGAATTTAAATTTGGAGGTCTGTAGGGTAATTTGAAGCATTTCGGCGAATTTGGAAAAGTTGAAGTTTAGAAGGTTGAGAGGTTTGACCAGGAGTTGACTTTGGTGATATCGGGGTCGAAATGTGATTTCAAAAGTTGGAATATCTCCGTTATGTTATTTGGGACTTTCTTGCAAAATTTGACGTCATTCTAGGTTGGTTTGATAGGTTTTGGCGCGAGTTTTAGAAGTTGGAAGATTCGAAAGTTCATGAGTTCGATTCATGGTGCGATTCGTAATTTTGATATTTTTATGTGATTTGAGGCCTCGACCAGGTCTGTGTTATGTTTTGAGACATATTGGTATGTTCAGACGTGGTCTCGAGGGGCTCGGGTGAGTTTCAAATAGGTTTGGGTCGTGTTGCGCTCGTTTTTGACGTTTCGACTTCGTTTCTTCAATCATAAATGGTACCACGTTAACAAAATGAGCTCCAATTTCTATTTGATTGAAGTAATAGATCCGTATCGTAATTTCTAAAACAATTGGGTTTTGAACATCGATTCGGAGTTGGAATTGGATGAAATTAATATGGTTGGACTCGTAATTGAATGAGTGTTTGTATTTTGTGAAATTTTGTCGAGTTCTGAGGTGCGGGCCCGGGAGTCAACTTTTGGGTTGATTTTTAGTTTTTGATAGAGATTGAAGCTTTATTATCCGGAATGATTTCTTATGAGTTTTATTTATGCTTTGAAGTTATTTTGGCTAGATTTGAGCCGTCCTGAGGTTATTTCACCCAAGAAGTTCATTTTAGAGTAGCGGTCTAGCTTCCTTGAGATAAGTATCTTGCCTAACCTTGTAGGGGGGGGGGGAGAGGAACTACCCCTTAGGATTTGAGTCTTTTATCCTAATTGTAACATGTAAAGTCCGTGTACGTGTCCGAACTTATTTGTGGAAAATTGACCTTTTAGGTCTCGTAGGTTCTTATGTTCATTAGATATGAATTTGTTTTATTATGTTAAGTTTTTTCATTTACTAGTTTCACCTCTACGTGTTTTATTTGAGATTAATTGCTTCATGTTCCACTTTTATTGCCTATTTGACTGTTGTGAGCCTTAACTGAAGTTGTTTCCTCTTCGATTTCCATGGTATCCTTTCCTAATTGCTTATCTTTATTTGAAATTATTATTATCTCTTCTGTAATTATTTATCCTTATTTGGAATTATCGACTCGTGATAACTCCCTTGTTGTTGAATTGCACTTATATGGAGGTCATTGCTACAAAGTATCTCTTCCTTGTTGAACTATTTCTAGGTGGTATCGTTATTTTCTGTTGTGTCTTTCCTTGTGAGTTTGTTTCTTCCGTTTCTTTGAGTTCTGGAATTTCTGAGTTGATTTATTTGTCGTACTCTTGTGTTATTTTCATCGTTGTTGTTGTACTTATTGTTGTGATGCACGAGGTTTTTGCCGTGCGGTTGTTATTGTGATGTGCGAGGTTTCGACGGTTGTTATTGTGATTCACGAGGTTTCGGTGGTTGTTATTGTGATGCACGAGGTTTTTATCGTGCGGATGTTATTGTGTTGCACGAGGTTTCTGCCATGCCATTGTTACTGTTGATATTTGCACATGCAGTGTGACAAGACGGGCTATATATATGGGTTGTGCATGTGGCGAGACAAGGCGGGAACATTATTATGCACGTGCGGCAAGACAAGGCGGGCATTTACTTTATTATTGTGCACGTGGAAAGGCAAGGTGGTCTATGTCGAGGATTGATTGTGATGACTTGTGATGGCCTGGGGGCATTGTTATTGTTGTTATTTGTGTAGTGGTGTGCCTACTCTATGTGAGTTATACCGTGTTCATTTCGTGGTGATCGTTTCTTATGTGTCATTCATTGTCGCTACTCTTACTTGTTGACTGGACTGTGATAGAACACTGACACAAGCATACACGTAATTAATCACCCCTAACAGTTCAAGAAAATGGATCCTGATGTTATTGATCATTTCTATACACCCTCGTCTATTTGCCTATATGGGAGAAGGGTTCTATTGGCACATGCGTCGCACGTCACTTATTATTTGTAATGACGGCACAATATTCCAAGTGTTTAGGGTTCACAAATTGGGACCGTGAATTATGAATATTTTGAGGTTCGATACCTCGTGGAGATTATTGGATAAAACCTGGTGTGAAAGTAGTTATTCTCGTCTAGTTGCTACCTGTCATTCCTTTAATTGTTTTCACCAGATTTAAAATGTGTTCAACTTACTCTTCTGTGTTATTACTTGTGGTGTTCCTTTGTTAATGGTAGTTTATATTTCCTACGGTAAGCACGGTATCATTATTGGCATTATGCGTAGTTTTGTTATACCCTATTAGTTCTCCCCTTATATTTGTTCAGGTTATTTATTCCAGTAGGTGTCTTGGCTGTTCCTTGTCACTACTCAACTGAGGCTAGTCTTGATACTTGCTCGGCACCGCTGTGGTGTACTCATAATACACTTTTGCACATTTTTGTGCAGATCCAGGTATATTAGAGTCAGTCGCTTGTTAGTTGTGCGAATTTTTCTCTAGAGACTCAAGGTAAACTTGTTGCTGCGTTCGCAGGCTGAGGAATCACCTTCTGATGTTGTGTTTATACTGTTTGTCTTTATTTCAAAACACTTGTATTTGTGGACCTCCTAGTAATTTAGTAGAACTTATGGCTTGTACTACCGATTTTTGGATTTATAATTTGTGAAGAGTTTTCTATTTTGAAATCGTCAGATGTTGGTTAAATATTATTGCTATTTCAGTTAATGTTATGTTGACCTAGTCTCTAAGACTAGGTGACATCACGACACCCAACAGAGGGATATTGGGTCGTGAAAAGTTGGTATTAGGGCTCTAAGTTCATAGGTGCTACAAGTCATAAGCGAGTTTAGTAGAGTCTTGCGGATCGGTACGGAGACGTATGTACTTATCTTTGAGAGGCGACGGAACTATTAGGACAGTTTCACTTCCTTCATTCCTATTGTGCTAGTTTATTGGTCTCAAAGTTTGAGCTTTTATCATTCCATTCTCTCACAGATGGTGAGGACACAAGCTGCAGTTATTGATGACGCTGGCCCCGGAGCAGGTGTCGCTAGGGGTAGAGGCACAGGCTGAAGAGGAGCACATATCGCAGTTAGGGCACCTACTAGAGCAGCAGTTGAGGAGTTGTCAGTCACTCCGGTTGGGGGACAAGTACCGAATGCGGCTGATGTTACCCCCGGACTTCAGGAGACTTTAGCACAGTTCTTGAGCATGTTTTGTATATTGTCTCAAGCGGGGTTGATTCTGGTTGCGCCAGCTGCTTCACAGATCGGGGGAGGAATCCAGACTCCCGCCGTTAGTACTCCAGAGCATCGCGTTCCAGTTGGTCAGGTTCCATGTGTCATGGTGACACAGCCTGTGGTTCCAGTTCAGCCCGCGGTTAAGGCAGAAACATCTGAGGAAGAGCAGCTTATACTTGCAAGGTTCAAGAAGTATGACCCTCCTACTTCCACTGTTTGGCTTCAAAGGGTGCACATGGTTTTCTAGAAGAGTGCCACCGCATTTCCGTACTATGGGTATTGTGGGAGACGAGTGGGATCACTTTTACTATGGTCTAGACTAGGGGAACGGCTTATTAGTGGTGTCGGGCGTATAAGTTGGGTAGCCCGACCGAGACAGCTTCACTTATATGGGCTCAGTTTTTAGAGATGTTCCTCAGAGAGTTTGTACCTCACTCCCTTCGGGATGCATGGCGTACGAAATTTGAGCAGTTGCACTAGGGCATTATGTCAGTATCAGAGTATGCCATTAGATTCAGTGATTTGGCCAGACATGTACCTGCTTTGGTCGCTACAATTAGAGAGTGTGCCCTTAGATTCATTGAGTGGCTCAAGTATGACATTTGATTCAGCATGGCTCGGGAGTTGGAGTCGGATGTTTCATTTTAGCAGGTGGTAGAGATCGCTCACTGATTGGAGGGCATGTGGGACCAGGAGAGAGAGAGAGAGGCCATGCGAGGTCAAGAGAGAGATATGACAGGGAGGCTAGGAGGCTTCACAGATCGGAGAGATCTGTTGGTCCTTATTTTGGAGGCAGGGTACGACATGGTAGAGATTTTGTGGGTCAGCCAGTTCAGTTTGCACTCTAGGCTTCGCACGACGTTTCAGGTGCTCATGGGTCTCAAAGTACCCGTACCGCGCAGTTTCCATAACTGCGCCAGTAGAGAGGTTGCTTTAAGTGTGGAGATACCATTCACATGGTGAGAGATTGTCCTAGACTCCAGACATATATGTCAAAGTGGGGTATTCAGGCGAGTAGAGGGCACCCAAGAGGGGGAGGCTCGGCCCGTCGATGTGTTTCATACAGTAGGTCTCAGGCTGCTACGCCAGGTGATGTCATACAGGTATGATTTCAATTTGTTATAGATGAGCACCCTTCGTATTTTGTTTCGGTTCTGCTTATCGGGTGAGTCCTCTTATCTTGCTTCACATGTCGGCGAGTTTCGTGATTTAGTATTCTACTCATGTGTTTACCCTGGTTGGGATACTCTGTAGTGGTAGCCCGTGTTTATCGTTTGTTTTTATTCGTTATAGAGAGTTATGAGACTAGAAGTGAATTATTGTTTCCATTACGGTAGGTTTTGATGTGATTCCTGAGTAATTTGGTTACGGTTTGTGATTTAGATGCTCTACCGGGGTGAGAGTTCAGTAAGTGTTATGTTTTTAATGGCAAAATTGAATTAGTAGAAGGTTTCGGTTTGTATGATGTGTATTCTAGTTGTGATTCAGAGTTAAGGGTGAGACCCTCACAATTTCATGTTATTTAATATGTTTGAACTGGGTTGCGTGCCGCGGTGGAAGTTATATCAGGATTAGATCCTTGTGATTTGTTCATATACTTTGATTTTTCCTTGTAAATTTATTTGTAGGATGGTACTGATAGAGAGTCGTGCCTGTCGGGCTTGTTCGATATTTCTCTTATGTATTTCTCCTTACATATTCAACCATTTTCGTGCTGTGCTCATTAAGCTTTAGCTCGCGTGGTGTGTGCCCGGTGGCGTTATATATGACTTGCTGATTCAGGTGAATAGTTATGAAGTCTTCATGTTTCTTGCATCATTGTTAGTGCTGTGGAGGGTTGAAATAGGGTTCTAATAGATATGAGGCTAATGGCCGGTGCTGGCGTTGATTTCGGGCAGCTATTGTGATCAAAGATGTTATTATGGGCTTATACGTGATGTGTTACGACGTTTTGTTGTACCTTTTGGGTGTAGGCATAATTTGTTGCAGCTGGTTGAGTTCGATATTGGATGTGGAGGTAGGAATCAGGTCTTTTTGGAGATGAGCGGATGTTGAAATTTTTTGACCCTAAGGCTTATTAATGTTGGCGGAAGGGATAAATTACAGTAGACATGGTGTCGTCAGGTTTATGTGGATAGCGGTGACGTGGGGTCACCCGCCGGTGTATGTTGGATGAATGCATTTAGTGATTTGATGATTTATGGACGATTCTTAGCACGTTCAAGGACGAACGTTTGTTTAAGAGGGGGAGGATGTAACGACCCAGCCGATCATTTTGTGAATTAAAGTCTCGTTTGGCAGCATAAGGTTTTGAATAGCTTCGTATTTTGTGTTATGACTTGCATGCTTGGTCGAGTTTAGTTACCGGATGATTCAGAGTCAATTTGGAAGAAGGATTTTAGTTTTGGAAGCTTAAGCAATAAGAGTTGATCATAATTTGACTTTTGTGTAAACAACTCCGGAATGGGGTTTTGACAATTCCAATAGCCTTGTATGGTGATTTTAGACATAGGCGCGCGTCCGGATTTGGAGGTCCGTAGGGTAATTTGAAGCATTCGAAGAAAGTTGAAAAAGTTGAAGTTTGGAAGGTTGAGAGGTTTAACCAAGAGTTGAATTTGGTGATATCGGGTCGGAATGTGATTACGAGAGTTGCAATAGCTCCGTTATGTTATTTGGGACTTGCGTGCAAAATTTGACGTCATTTCGGGTTGGTGTGATAGGTTTCGACGCGAGTTTTAGAAGTTGGAAGATTTGAAAGTTCATGAGTTCGATTCATTGTGCGATTCGTAGTTTTGATGTTGTTTGATGTTATTTGAGGTATCGAGCAGGTCCGCGTTATATTTTGGGACTTATTGGTATGTTCGGACGTGGTCCCGAAGGGCTCGGGTGAGTTTCAAATAGGTTTGGATTGTGTTGCGCTTGTTTTTTATGTTTCAACTTCGTTTCTTCAAGCATAAATAGTACCACATTAAGCAAATGAGCTCCAATTTCTGTTTTAATTGAAGCATTAGATCCGTATCGTAATTACAGATCCATAGTAAAAAGAATGAATTTGGATATCGTATGAGGAAGTTATGCTAATTTTAGTGTCGGAGAAGAGAGCTGGTGTTGGTGCTGGTGCTTCGCGGATGCAGATGCGGAGTTGGGTCGGCATCTGCGACCCTGCAGGTGCGAAAATTGGTCTGCAAAGGCGGAAATTACAGTTGGAAATGCGCATGTGTGGATTTTTGTCGCAAAGGCGAAAATCCCTGAGTATAAAAAAATTAGACAATATTATTTTGGTATTTTGAGCATATCTTGAGTTCTAGAGCTCAGATTGAGATGATTTTCGCGACGTTCTTCTCGTATTTTCATGGGGGTCAGTATCTAACTATAGTGTTTCTATTTTAATGTGATTACAGAAGTTCATTTTTGAATTAATCCATGTTTTGATTGGAGAATTAGGGATTTTTACCAAAATCTTTTCTAAAGAGAATAATTGGGTTTTGAACATCGATTCGGAGTCGGAATTGGATGAAATTAATATGGTTGGACTCGTAATTGAATAAGTGTTCATATTTTGTGAAATTTTGTCGGGTTCTGAGGTGCGGGCCCGGGAGTCAACTTTTGGGTTGATTTTTAGTTTTTGATAGAGATTGAAGCTTTATTATCCGGAATGGTTTCTTATGAGTTTTATTTATGCTTTGAAGTTATTTTGAGCAGCCCAGAGGTTATTTCACCCGAGAAGTTCATTTTAGAGTTGCGGTCTAGCTTCTTTGAGGTAAGTATCTTGTCTAATCTTGTGTGGGAGAATTACCCCTTAGGATTTGAGTATTTTATGCTAATTGTAACATGTAAAGTCCGTGTACGTGAGGTGAAGAGTATGTGCCCAGGATTATTTGTGGAAAATTGACCATGTAGGGCTAGTAGGTTCTTATGTTCATTAGATATGAAGTTGTTTTATTATGTTAAGTTTTCCCATTTACTAATTTCACCTCTACGTGTTTTATTTGGAATAGTTGCTTCATGTTCCACTCTTATTTCCTATTTGACACTTGTGTGTCTTAACTTAATATATTGCCTTTTTGATTGCCATGCTATCTTTTCCTAACTGCTTATCTTTATTTGAAATTTTTATTATCTCTTCTGTAATTGTTTATCCTTATTTGGAATTATTGACTCGTGATAACTCCCTTGTTGTTGAATTGCATTTCTGTCGAGATCATTGATACATAGTATCTCTTCCTTGTTGAACTATTTCTAGGTGGTATCGTTATTTTTTGTTGTGTCTTTCCTTGTGAGTTCGTTTCTTGTGTTTCTTTGAGTTCTGGAATTTCTGAGTTGATTTATTTTCCGTACTCTTGTGTTATTGTCATCGTTGCTATTGTACTTATTGTTGTGATGCACGAGGTTTCTGTCATGCGTTTATTATTGTGATGCACGAGGTTTCTGTCGTGCAGTTGTTATTGTGATGCACGAGGTTTTGGCGGTTGTTATTGTGATGCACGAGGTTCCTACCATGCGGATGTTATTGTGTTGCACGAGGTTTCTTCCATGCCATTGTTACCATTGATATTTTCACATGCAGCATGACAAGGCGGGCTATATATGTGGGTTGCACATGTGGCGAGATGGTGGGAACATTATTATGCACGTGTGGCGAGACAAGGCAGGCATTTACTTTATTATTGCGCACATGGCGAGACTAGGTGGGCTATGTCGGGGATTGATTGTGATGACTTGTGATGGCTTGGGGGCATTGTTATTTTTATTATTTGTGTAGTGGTGTGCCTACTATGTGTGAGTTATACCGTGTTCATTTCGTAGTGATCGTTATTTATATGTCATTCATTGTCGCTACTCTTACTTGTTGACTGGAATTGTGATAGAACACTGGCACAAACATACATGTAGTTAATCACCCCTAACGATTCAAGAAAATGGATCATGATGTTATTGATCATTCTATACACCCTCTTCCATTTGCCTATACGGGAGAATGGTTCTATTGGCACGTGCGTCGTCTGTCAGTTATTAGCTGTAATGAGGACACAAGATCCAAGTGTTTTGGGTTCACAAATTGGGACATGTGAATTATGAATATTTTGAGGTTCGGTACCTCGTGGAGATTATTGGATAAACCCTGGTGTGAAAGTAGTTATTCTCATCTAGATTCTACCTGTCATTCCTTTAACTTTTTTCACCGGATTTAAACTGTGTTCAACTTACTCTTCTGTGTTATTAATTGTGGTGTTCCGCTGTTAATGGTAGTTTCTATTTCCTACAGTAAGCATTGTATCATTATTATCATTATACGCGTAATTTATTTGTACTCTATTGGTTCTCCACTTATACTTGCTCAGGTTATTTAATCCAGTAAGTGTCTTGACTGTTTCTCGTCACTACTCCACTAAGGTTAGTCTTGATACTTGTTGGGTATCGATGTGGTATGCTCATACTACACTTCTGTACATTTTTGTGCAGATCCAAGTATATTAGAGTCAGTCGATCGCTTGTTAGCTGTGCGGATTTTGCTGTGGAGACTCAAGGTAAACCTACTGTTACGTTTGCTATTTCAGTTAACTTTAGACTGACCTAGTCCCTAAGACTAGGTGCTATCACGACACCCAACAGAGGGATATTGGGTCTTGACAATAATAATTTTTTCTAGTAGCACCCACGACAAAATGTCCGGAACCTACATATGTACGTTGATTCACATCAATTAATTAGAAATTAATTCAAGAAAAGAGAGACCTGTACAAATTAATCATGTGCCAGGAACCAGATTTGAATTGGTGACACATGTGTAGTGCCACTAGGTGCATTGAGAAATAATCTTTTAGTGCTTTTTAACCTTAAAATATTAAGCATATGTTAACTATTAGTTTGTGCAATCCATCCAGCCAGTCTGTGGGAGTGAGAAGTTTAGGATATATTGTTTGATGTTTCTTTCATAAATCATCTGAATCTACACCATATAGAAAGATCATGCTTTTGATTGTCATCCATTTAACTTCGAAATAGGTCTGATGTCACGCCCCAAAATCGGGTGACTGACACTCAATATTTTACTATATTCGAGCGGACCAACCCACATAATAATACCCACATATACGCCTAATAAATGCATGCAAAAGCCTTTTTAAAGTATCATCATTTCAATAAATAAAACAAAGTATGTATTTCGCCTTTAAGTCAACCTTCTTCATTTAAAAAGGTTTCATAAAGGTAAAGAGTTTCATTCTTGCGAGCAATATGAGTAATTATAGAATTACAACACAAAAATAAATACTACTATTGTCTCTGGAATCTCTATGACAAGAAATGAAATAGTCATCTGAGGCATACCTCAGTAACTCAAAAGAATAAAAATAAAGTCCTCCACGAGTACAAGTGTGGGGTGTCACCAAAAAGTAACAAAAAGAGATGTGAAGCAATCCTACCACAACGCTCAAGCTGCTCAAGTCCAGTCCCTGAAATAGACAAATAAAAATTTGACCAATAGGTCTAAGCTCTGCATGCCTAGTACGAATCATAAACCGTTTTTCCAAATAAAGAAAGTGGGACAAGATTCAAGAAATATTAGATATGCATAACAATTGATATAAGAAGGAAATATTTATATCAATTAATATTCGGACAATGAAATAAAGAAATAATGTGAAACATATTTCAAGGTCTTCATTTAGCACCAAGCTTTAATAAAATCAAGTGAGATTTATCTTTAACCCAAAATCCATTGTAGGTCATGATGGCGCCTAATGCCACCGTCAGGCAAGCCAACAGTGGTTTATCAATTTAATTACTCATTTTATCACTTTCGAAATCATATATTTTAATAAGGAAGGAGATTCACACTTTTAAATCCACAGGAACATACACAATTTGTAGTTTATAAAAGAAATAAAAGGCGATAATAATATACGAAACCGTAAGCATCAACTAGTATAACTCCAAAACCTGGTGTCACAAGTGCATGAACATTTACTAAGGAGTACAATAATAATACAACATCTGTCTAGAATGTAAATAAGACAGGATAACATAAATAGTACGATAGAGACTCTATGGACTGCGATGTGTATCCTGGAATGCAGCTCACATGAAGTCTCCTCAACAGCTGCGCGTACGTGCCAAAAAGTCTCCTCAACAGCTGCGCGTACGTGCCAAAAAGTCTCCTCAACAGCTGCGCGTACGTGCCAAAATGATCATCAAATGAACCTGTGAGATCCTTCACATTTAGTACAGAAGTGCAGCATGAGTATGTAAATCAGAGCGTACCCAGTAAGTATCTAGCCTAACCCCGGAGAAGTAGTGACGTGGGGTTGACATCGACACTTACTAACGGTCCAATATATCAATATGATAAATCATAAACAGATAAGAGTACGACAATAGTAATGAGATAAATCTGTAACTAACACAATCTTCCCAAATTTCTTTTAACGATATCAATTTGGTCAAATCTCGTATTCTATCTCAACAACTTGGAAATATCAAGTGCCAACAACAAATTGATAAGAAATATTGTATAAAATGCAAGGCATCAGCGGAAGGAAAATCTCGTGAATATTCAGACTACTAGCGATATAACACACGATTATGCCGAGGTAGTACGGCCAGATCTCAGAAAGAGTATGATATTGGCGAGGCGTTCGGCCCGATCCCATCATATCGTGTATACTGCTGAGGATCGAGCGGCAGGAACCATAGATGCATCTATTATATTGCCGAGGAGAACGACTCGCTCCCATGAGAGTGTGGTACATAATCTTGCCGAGGCGTTCGGCCCGCTCCACAAGAAAGGAAAGGAATTATCAAATTACGAGACACAAGCTTGTGATACAGTATATGAACACAAGGTGAGTATAACCTTTACCATTTCTCAAATAACTTGCCAACAACTCAAGTTAATAAGGCTCGGCCTAACATATATGTATATATTTCTAAATCAAGTTCAATTATAATTTTAATTAATTAAGCCAACAGAATGAATTCAAATATTTCAAATACTACATGGTAAAGTCCTAAGTCTACCTGGACATAAACATGATTTAGCTACTTACGGACTCTTGTCACCCCGTGCCTACGTAGCACCCACAACTAATATCACATAAAAATTACATCACCTAGGGGGTTGTTTCTCCCTCACTAAGTTAGACATGAGATTTACCTTGCTCCGAAGTTCCATAACGGGCTCCAACGCCTCTTTAACTCATCAATTCAAAGCCAATGATCCAAAACTAGTCAAACAATAATGAAAACCAATAAAAATATATCCCAACGTCATAATTAGTTAATTTACAATAATTACCAACTCCGCTCGAAAAGTCAATAAAGTCAACCCTCAGGCCCACGTGCCCGGATTCCGAAAATATTTAAAGATAAACTTTACCTAGAACACCATGAACTCAAATATATAATTTATTTCAAATTCCATGTCCAATTTCATGGTCAAAATCTAAAAATACCAATTTCTAGGTTTTCTTCCAAAATCCCAAATTTTCCTAAATTTTCCACCTTAAATTCACATATAAACCATACTAGCTCACAACAAGTGGAAAATTACTTACCTTGTGTTTCATGATGAAAACCCCTCAAAAATCGCCCAAATATCGAGCTCCAAAATCCCAAACGAAAATGACGAAATGAGCAAGGTCGATCCCTTATGTTCTGCGCAGTTTCGCTTCTTCGGATAGAATCTTCGCATCTACGATGTCGCTTCTGCGACCACAAATGTGCATCTGCGAAGTCCACTAGTCAGCAGCCCCATCTCACATGTGGACCCCTTCTCGCTTCTGCGCAACCGCAAATGCAAAGCCATAGTCGCATCTGCGCTCCAGCGCGCTTATGCAACCACTCTGTCGCTTCTGCGAGCCTGCAGAAACATTCCATTTTCCGCTTCTACGAAGCCTTCCCAAGCCATCCTTCCTTGCTTCTAGGATCTGATTCTCGCTTCTGCAAAGTCGCTTCTACGACCTAGCTTCCGTAGAAGCGATCGGACCAACAACCAGAAGTTCTAGCATTTCCTTAGTCCAAAAAATTGATCCGTTAACCATCTAGAATCCACCCGAGGCCCTCGGGACTTTAACCATATATACCAACATGTCCCATAATGAAACACAAACTTAGTCGAGGTCTCAAATCACGCCAAACAAACATCGAAATTATGAATCGTGCCTCGAATCAACTTATAAATTTCCAAATTCCATATCTTGTGCCGAAACGCACCAAATCAATCCGGAATGACTTCAAATTTCGCACACGAGTCATAAATGACATAACCAAGCCATTTCAAGGATCAGAACCCCAAACGGATATCGATAACACCAAATTCCACTACAAATCAAACTTATGGAATTCTTAAACTTTCAAAAATGCCAATCTTCCATAATAGGCGCTGAAATGCTCCCCCACCCGATACTCAACCCGAAACTACGCCAAAGTCCAAAATCATCATATGAACTTGTTGGAACCTTCAAACCCTGATTTCAAGGTCGTTTACTCCAAAGTAAAATCTTAGTCAATTCTTCCAACTTAAAGCTTCCGAAATTATAATTTTCCATCCGAATCAACTCTGAACTTTTCGAAATTCAATTCCGACTATGCGTACAAGTCATAATACATGAAGGAAGCTACTCAAGGCCTCAAACCACAGAACTATGCGCTAAAGCTCAAAGCGACAGGTCAGGTCGCTACAATAATAGAACACCACTAGATGGTCAACCTAGCAATAAGTATCTGACTCTAATTGTCCATGCGGCTTTCTATAGTACCGTACGAGTCACTTTAACCTCATTACATTAATTAATGATCAATTTCCCTCATAATGGGGGAAAGTTATCCCAAAAATCTAAGCTTAGCCTTGGAATGCGTCCCGACACTGGTACATATAGATCCATGGTAACAAACTCAACATTTGAAATTACTCTACGCGAATGCGAGGTCTTTCTTGCGATCGCGAAGCACAGCCTGCTCAGGCCTCCGTGAACGCGAGCCCATTATCGCGAACGTGAAGGCCAAACATAGCCATAGCATATTCCTCTGCCGCAATCACGTGGTTCCTTCCGAGATCTCATAGCACAACTCTCCCAAAAAGGCCTGCATCCACAACCCACAACATTCGTGGCTCTACCTATGCGAACGCGACGAACAACCCGCTCCAGCTCCGCAATAACGACTCCCTTTATGCGATCGCGATGAACAAAAATGCCACCAGTCTAGTTAGCCCCTTCGCGATCGCAACCACCCTTCCGCAATTGCGATATATATCCAACACAACAGAAACCAGTAAAGTTAAAATAAGGGGAATTTGTCAGAAACACTCCCAAGACCCGGGGACCCTGTCAAATCATACCAATAAGTCCCAATACCTTATCCAAACTTATTCAATGGATCACAACATCGCGGATAACATTAAAATCACGAATCGACGATCAAAATCTATCTTCCAACTTTCAAACATTCAAACTTCGACAAACGCATCCGAATCATACTTAAACATTCCGGAATGACGCCAAACTTTACGTATAAGTCACAAATCATGATACGAACCTATTCCAAGTCTCAAATCTCATACGGACATCGATAATACCGAAGTGTACTTCAAATCAAACTTAGAAAATTCTAAAGCTTTCAAAATGCCAACTTTCCATAATAATCGCTGAAATGCCCGGAGACCACCGGATACTCAGCCCGAACATATGCTCTAGTCCGATATCATCATACAAACCTATTGGAACCTTAAAATCCTGATTCCGATGTTGTTTACTCAAAGGCCAAATCTTAGTCAACTCTCTCAACTTAAAGCTTCTGAATTGGGATATTTTCTTTCGAATCAACTCCGAACTTTCTGAAATTCAATTTTGACTATGCGTACAAGTTATAAAACATGAATGAATCTACTCGAGCCTCAAACCGCCGAACGACGCACTAGAACTCAAAACGTCCGATCGAGTCGTTACAGGTATTTTGTTAACCATAATATTATGAATACTTGGTATATCTTTTTGTTGAAGTTCTCTTGAAATTGATTTATTTCACTTCCTTTTGTCTAAGGTAAATATATATAGATGATTACAAAATGAAATAAGTTGATAATTATGTGATTAAATAAAGATTAAAATATTTTTTCTTCTTTCTACCAAGGGGAAAAAATTAAGGTACAAGCGATAAAACAAGAAAGACAGATTGCTCAACCACATAAACATTATGATTATTTGATAAATTGGTTATTGAAATTCTTCTCTGTGAATGACTTATTTTGCATTCGTTTGTCTAAGATGATATCATAAATATGATTATAAAAATAAAAGAAAAAGATGAAAGTTTAAATAAAAACATCATAGCAGTAATCTAGAATGAAATAAGCATATAATTCATTAATGTATTATTAGAACAACACTTGACAAAATAATTTGCTGACAGTTATTATTAACCAAAATATCAAGACAATCGTCAACTTTTCCCTAAGAGCACAATGACTTCCGACTACTTGACAAAAGATTTCTAGATGCAATAATAACATATAGTATATAACTTTACTAAAAACTAATGAAATGCAAGCTCGTGCATGTATTTCAATGCACCAGAAAAAATTACCTTAAATGATAATTATCATATGATCATTGAAAAATTATGCTAAATAATATATGAAAACCAAATCGAAGATGATGTATTCATACATCTCATAGACTAACAAAACAAATATATTGCCATCAAATCATACAATAAAAATCAGAAGACAAAAAAAGAATGAGAAGGAAACAGAAAATGAATGATATTATAGTAATTAAATTATTTAGGGAACTAACGAAAAAATAAGTAAAAGGAAATAAAGTGTACCATAAACAGGTTCATGTTTCATGAATTTCTCGAAACTTTTATCAATTGAATTATCCATAAACTTTTACGCGGAAATATAACAAGGTAAAATATTATTAATTATATATAGAATTAACAAAATACTCATAAAATAATTTACCTGATTTGGTACTTGTGTTTGGTATTGTATGTTGCAGGTGATGAGCAGATATGCCAAATTTGAAGAATGATTTCTTTAAAAAATTAAAAATTTATAATGGCTTGACAGTAGGAACAATTGCTTGATTAACTTAATTCTCCACATGTTTTTATGTCCGAACATAATTTAACAAAAGAATTTACATTGTACATATAAAGTTACTCAACTTCCCAAGCAATATTAACTTTTCAAAGTGTCACGACCAAAAATTGAACTAGTTGTGATGACATCTAACCCAACCCGCTACGTAAGCCAATAAACAATTATCCAATTTAATGAGATTTATCAAGAGAAGAAATGATAACAAAACTGCGTTTATACAAAGCATTTTCAGGACTGGTAGTACAAATCATGAGCTTCTAAGATTTACAGTTTACGAAGCTAGTATGAAATAAATACATCATCTGTCCGAATGTACATAAACATATTTTTATAAGTCTAGGGCTACCATGAACAAGAGGCAGCTGTAATGGGAAATGCAAGTATGTTTCAATCTAGCTTCCGTCATACACAACAACATCAACATCCAAATTCTGCATGCAAGGTGCAGTAGTGTAGTATGAGTACAACCGGCCTCATGTACTCAATAAGTAACAAACCTAATCTTAGGTTTAAAGTAGTGATGAACTGGAACAAAGGTCGGGATCCAACACCAATAGCCAACAACAGTTCATAATAAAATAATAATAGTGTTACAAGAAACATACTCAGATATAGGACGCTCAACTCGTTCACAGTTCCGGAAAAATAGGCATGCTTTTTAAGTATATCATTAAAACCCAATTCTTTTACCGAAATCACCAAAAATAAGTAGGTTTGTAAAACTGTTGTTTTTCCCAAAACTTTCAACAACAGATAAGACATTTCATTATCAAATGGCATGAGGAAAATACATCTTTACGCCTACATGTCAATGTGTATGAGAAGTCATGAATGACGTGATACCGTACATCATGAGAAAAATACATCTATATGCATGTATGTCAAGTGTGCATGCCGAATATAATGTATCTCAATGATGAACTCATGTACTCACACTCTCAGAGTAATCAATCTCATGGTCTTACTCTCTCACTCATCAGACTCAATACTAAGCATTGTACAAGGCAGATCTAGCCCAACCAAACATAAATACAACCTCACGCTCAGTACTGTACATGGCCAATCCAGCCCAAGGAAGATCCATCACACACACACACACACACACATACACACACACACACACACACACACACACACACATATATATATATATATATATATATATATATATATATATATGAACTGACAATCAGTCACTCAGTACTGTATATCGCGAATCAAGCCTAGGGAAAATCTATTCCCAAATATAAATGATTCAGGCGACATCCATGCCCAGGCAAGATCCATCCCTCAATATAAATCGATTGCACTCACTATGGGTGTACAAACTCCGGAGGGACTCCTTCAGGCCAAACGCTATAATAAGCCAGATCCAGGAATAAATAAATCAAACATGCTACAACGTGCATCCCGATCCCATAAATATCACTCGCAATCAGGCCCTCAAACTCACTCAGTCACCCATCTCTTTAGCCCATCGGGCTCACAACGCTCACACTAAATAGCCCTAATCAATGATACGAGATGTGACAATACACAATAATAGAGACTGAGATATGATGTGTAATGATGAATGCGTCTGAGTACATAACTATAATTAAGCAAATAACTCAACAACTAAGAACGACTACTGTGGGTCCAAATAGTACCAGCATATAGCCTAAACATAATTTCTAGAATAAATCATAACTCAAGTGCTCTAACACATAGAGTAGAGTAAAAATGATCAGATAATGTAGATACACAATTCCATGGAATCGACTAAATCACAGTTACTACGGTGCACGCCCACATGCCTGTCACCTAGCATTCGCGTTACCTCAACATCAATCACATAACATCTAATTCGGCGTTTCATACTCTCAACACCAAGTTTAGAAGTTTTACTTACATTTAACAAGCCAAATCTAATGCCAAGCAAGACAAGTGGTGCTCCAGAAATGCCATATCGTGCGTACCAACCTCTGAGCGGCTCGAAACTAGCCAAAAGCAACTCAAATACATCAAATAATGCCAAAGGAAACAAACACAATCAATAAAGGTCGAATCTTTAATCAAAAGCCAAAATCAGCTAAAAATTCAAACACGGGCCCGCGCCTTGGAACCCCATAAAACTTACAAAATCTGACAACCCATTCAATTACGAGTCCACCCATACTAGTTTCACTCAAATCCGACACCGAATCGATGTTCAAAACTCAAAAATTCACTTTATGAAACTTTAGACAAAACCCCTCAATTTCTCTCTTGAAACCCTCGGTCAAATGGCAAAAACGAAGATAGATTCATGATATAAAACCAAAAATTAGTAGAGAACACTTACCCAATCTACATGGAGAAAATTTCCTCAAACATCGCTTCAATCCGAGCTCCATAGCTCCAAATATGATAAAATGGCTGAAACCCCCGAACTATAGTACTTTAAAATCATTGGGCGAATTAATGAACCGAGATCGCGAAGAAGAATATTTCACTGCCCAAAAAATACCTTATACGAGCGAACAAAGCTCCGCTAACGCGAAGAGCAAACCACACTGCCCCCAACAATAAGCTACGTGATCGCAAATGTACTCATGCGAACACGAAGCACACATGCGACCAAGCTTCGCGAATGCGTCCAATATTACGCGAACACGTTTAAGAAGCTTCCAACTCTTCCTCTCAGATCAGCCCTATGCGAATGAGACATCCATTGCACGAACGCATACAGTCTTCAACACCAAGCTACACCAATTGCGTCTGACCAATCGTTACTGCGAATAAGAAACATCCCAACTCCATATTTCCCTCTACGCGATCGCATCTACTAATCTGCGATCGCGAAGAACAATCCATGCACTAGAACACACCAACAAGGCTAAAATGAAGGAAAATGATCCGAAACACGCCCGCAACTGACCCGAGCCCCATCGAGACCCCGTCTGAACATACCAACAAGTCCCATAACCTAACACGAACCTACTCGAGGCCTCAAAGCACACATAACAACATCAAAATGATGAATTGCGCCTCAAATCAAACCTAAATGAACTTTCAACTTTGAACTTCCAAAACTCGTTCCGAAACATATCAAATCAGCCCGACATGAACTTAAATTTTGCACACAAGTCCCAAATGATATAACAAAGCTATTAAAATTCTCGAAAACACAATCCGAATCCGATATCATTAAAATCAACTCCCGGTCAAACTTATGAACTTTCCAAACCTTCAAATTTTCAACTTTCGCCAATTAGCGTCGAATTTGTCTAGAAATGTCCAAATGCAAATCCGAGCACACGCCCGACTCAAAAATCACCATCCGGAAACGGAACTATCGAAACTCCGATCCGAGCTCAAATACTCAAAAGTCAAACTTGGTCAACTCTTCCAACTTAAAGCTTCTTAGTTGAGAGTCATTCTTCCAAACTAACTGTGATAACCTGAAAAGCAAAAGCGACGATTTACATAAGTCATAACACATCATATGGAACTACTCACACCCTCAAACTACCGAGCGAAGTGCAAATGCTCAAAACGACCGGTCAAGTTATTTTATCCTCCCCCACTTAAACATACGCTCGTCTTCAAACGTGCCAAGAGTCGTCCTAAAGCATCGCCATGTAACCTTACCATGCACGTACTCGGGGGTGATACCATGTCACCCAATTCCACATAGGCCCGACAACACAACATACTGATCATTACTTCAACCCAAAACCATAGAATCTTATTTCCAACATCCGAAATTTACTACAAGACCCGAACTTCGCATCTACAAACTGTATAAGTCTGAACAAGCTGTATCAAGCCATAACCACAACCCAAGATGTATTTGCATGACATACCACATGACTCGCATAATTGTAGCAAAAATTTTCGATCACAGTAGCTGCTAATAACAACCCAATAACGCTAATAAACCTCATATCAAACAAAACCTCGTTCTAAAACCTTTATACAATGCCGATGATGGAAGAAACACGCAAAATCTCGTCACCACTTATCAAATCAACAAATCATGGAACTTTCCCTCGTTTGACAACAACTATAGTTATTTTCTAAGCAGACTTACGATATTATTCTTCCAAATATACCGCAATTAGATCTGGTAGCACTCATCATAGGTCTAGTGACCTTATCTCGTCAAACACAACCAACCTATTGACATGCAACACTAATACAACCTAGATCCACAAACCGTGCAATCAGTGCACCAATACGCAATAACTTAATGCACCCAAAAATGAAAGATGACTCAAATGAGAAAACTGTCCATCCAAGCTCAATAAGCACCACCACTACAGCCGCAATGCCACGAACCAATAATACATAGTAGCAACAAGACACACAAATCTAACACAAAGGATCATATCTCAACATGACTCTGCCGGAATGTGCGTCCCCATCAAAACAATGGCCCATATGAAATACCTCGGTTCATCATGCTCAAAATCAATAACCACGCGCAATTCGACATCAGGTACCCAAAGGTATATGACTAAAACCACGAAGAAGCAAATGACACAATGCCACACAAACCCGAAAGAACATAGCCAATGCGCAATCAATCATTCAACATCCTAATACCCATCTCGCTCAAATTCCTCTGTAAGGCCTAGATAGAACCGCACCATGTGTGCATATAACCAACAAATCACAACCCTTTGTATCATAGAGGAGTAAAAAATAGATCATATCAGAACGTGAATAAGACCAACCCTAATCGAATGACACATCCCTCAACAATAGTAGTGCAGAGTCAACCAATCTGACCCGGTGTAGAATACACATCCTTATTGGGCCTACCAATGGCCCCAGATCAATCATAGTCATCCACAAATAGATATATTACCCTCCGAAAATCCATAATGACTGAACCATAACACATACTATCGTCTGGCTAACTTTGGCCATATCTCCACGGTGCACAACCACGAAACAATCTGTTTCTGAGAGCTCCAAGTCTCCGAATCCATATAACACATGAATCACCATATCCGATCTCACTCCACCGCCCGAATATCTAACACATCTCTCATACACAATCATCCCATAAGGAATATTTCTATGATTCTTCCATGCCACACAGCAAAATCTGGATATCAGCAGTCGTGCTACTAGGCGAGTACCGCAACACCAATGAAGCATTCGCAAATCAAAACACAGTGCTCCTTCTGAAATGTACCCTTTACTCAAGTAACACCAATCAGTGACCACATCCGAATTTGTTTGTGCTGCATACGAATTTATGATCTTCCCTTCAAAACTGACCCGTGACCTTGCACACACAAATATCGATCCCACACAACACACCACATCTATCATGCCATCCTAGGAAAAGTACGAGAATCTCATAATAAACTCTGAGTCACAAACAAACTAAATACTCAATTAGCTAGGAACCTTCCATTTGATCTCATGCAGGAGAGAATCACAACACGCAACATGCTCCTCATGCCAGCAAGAAATATACACCTCAAATCGTGGTAGAAACCACAAAGTACACTCTGTAACCCATTAAAACGTAACCAAGCCATCAAAACTAAATCTCTCTAACTCAACCAAGCCATGCAGGTCGCCAACCCAAAGGTATTGCCACAAAACACCTGTAGAGACTCACCACAAGAGATCCTAGCATAGAACCATACCGCCCTAAGGCCTATAAGCCGTTGTATTCCCTCTTGAGCACCCCATAAATAGCACTACCAAGACACTCTCTCTGAAGAGGCCTCCTGTTAATATAAAGTTGTTTCCTTCACCTTCCTGGTACTAAAACGTAGAATCCATAATGATATAGAAACACCGTGAGTCTCGACACCATCCAATGTAAATCTTAAATTCTAGCCCTATAAAAATCCGTAAAATTCTCAATTGCTACATATAAATCTTGAATCCATTAGAATCTTCTCGAGAGTCATCCATTCTACCCAAATCTCAATTGCACCGCCCAAATGTTTGAACGGCATGTGCCCCATTAGCACAATATCACCCAAATAAGTAGTCTGCACCTCTAAGCAACCGAGTAAATTCCTACTCCATGTGCACTGCATTCTTCATAGATAATAATTAAAATCATTACATGATGCTCATATACCCATAAAGTGCAATACACAATGTACCCAGAAATTCCTTACTCAAGTCATCCTCAAGACCAACTTCTACAAGCCATAACCGATCCACAAGTATGCCTCAGACCAAAACCAATACAACACGTAACCATGCAATTAAATCGTCGATAAAAGACTCCCCTTCTTGACTTAAAGCCATAGAATAAAACACTCGATAACTCATGATACCCATGCTCTATTACTGCCATAATCCCGCACTGAAATTTAACTCAATCCCTCATAAGCTCATGTAACACAAACCCTTTAATACCTCAGATCGTCTACAAACCTCGCATTCATTCTCATGATGGTCAAGTCAACTATTGCAACCGATCCAAACTCAAATCGCACAAGTACAACCCACTAGTAGAAAAGAAGCCTCCACACAACAGCATAAAAATCATACATCTGTTGATTACCTCGTAGGTATAACCTGCCTGCTTAGCCCCAGCTGACATCTCTTTATACCCTCTCACAGCCACAATTACTATGCAACCACTGAATCTTCTTGAGTCTGAACTCATCAATAAGACACAAGAATCGAATTCGTTCCAAATTTAAACAGCATGAAAGATCCCCCAATACACTCATAACTCGAGACTATACGTCACATCAAGAAAGAAATCAAGCACCAAATATTTCTTTTAAAATCTCAAGTAAACTTCTCTTGTGACATTCAATCCATCTGAACACATCCCGCAATCACATCATATTCATCATAAAGCCATCCAACCACTCATCGAGCCACAAATTCCACTAATAGGGACACTATCAGACTTATAAGTCCAAAATCACGTGCTTACACAACCAAAATCCTCGTGCTCAAGCTACAACCAAAACCTGGCCTCAAGTTCTCCAGACTGGCCCATCATCAACACACAGAATTCACAGCTCACACCTCATCCATGGAATCACAAGCCATCAATACACAGCTGATACCGAGCGCTTATATGCGCATATGAGTGTGTGGAAGGAATTCAAAGAGTTACGCTTCAAGCTAAATCAATGACGTACAATAAGGAAGAAAGATGGGGAGTTTATCCTAAATGCCCTATAGCCTCTCGAAGATAGGTTTCTACGTCATCATACCGATTCACAAAGGTTTCTACGTCATCATACCGATTCACAAGACTCTACTAGACACTTGCTCTTGACTTGTAGAACCTATGAACCTAGAGATCTGATGCCAACTTGTCACGACCCAAACTCCAACTAGTCGTGATAGCACCTAGCCCAACCTTCTAGGTAAGCCAATTAACAATTATCCTATTTAATGAGATTTATCAAGAGAAAAAATGATAACAAAACTGCTTTATATAAAGAATTCCCAAGGACTGGTAGTAAAAATCATGAGCTTCTAAGATTTAGTGTTTACAAAGCTAGTACAAAATAAATATATCATCTGTCTGAATGTACATAAATAGATTTTTATAAGTCTAGGGTTACCATGAACAAAAGGCAGCTGTAATGGGAAGAGCAGGAACGTATTCAATGCTAGCTTCCGTCATACACATCAACATCAACATCCAAAATATGCACGCAAGGTGCAGAAGTGTAGTATGAGTACAACCGACCTCATGTACTCAATAAGTAAGAAACCTAACCTTAGGTTGAAAGTAGTGACGAGCTGGAATAGAGGTCGGAGTCCAACACCAATATCCAACAATATTTCATAATAAAATAATAATTATGGTACAAGAAACATACTCATATATAAAATGCTCAACTCGTTCACAGTTCCGAAAAAACAGGCATGCCTTTTAAGTATATAAGTGAAAACCCAATACTTTTACCGAAACCACCAAAATATAAGTAGGTTTGTAAAACTGTGATTTTTCCCAAAACTTTTCAACAACAGATAAGATATTTCATTATCAAATGGCATGAGGAAAATACATCTACACGCCTACATGTCAATGTGTATGAGAAGTCATGGATGACGTGATACCGTACAACATCATGAAAATACATCTATATGCATGTATGTCAAGTGTGCATGCCGAATATAATGTATCTCAGTGATGATATACTCACACTCTCAGAGTAATCAATCTTGTGGTCTCACTCTCTCACTCATCACACTTAATACTCAACATTGTACAGGGAAGATCCAGCCCAACTAAACATAAATACAACCTCACGCTCAGTACTGTATATGGCCAATCCAACCCAGGTAAGATCCATACCAAATATATATAAAATGGACGAAACCCCGAAACATAGTACTTTAAAATCACTAGTTCCACTCAAATCCGACTCTGAATAAATGTTCAAAACTCAAAAATTCACTCTATGAAACTTTAGACAACCCCCCCCCCCCCAATTTCACTCTTGAAACGCTCAGTCAAATGCCAAAACGAAGATAGATTCATGATATAAAACCAAAAATAAGTAGAGAATACTTACCCCAATCCACATGGTGAAAATGGCCTCAAAAGTCGCTTCAATCTGAGCTCCATAGCTCCAAATATGATAAAATGGCCGAAACCCCCGAAATAGAATACTTTAAAATCATTGGGAGAATTAATGAACCGCGATCGCGAGAAAATATTACCGTCTAGAAATTACCTTTTATGATCGCGAACAAAGCTCCGCTAATGCGAAGAACAAACCACACTGCCTCCCAAAAATAAGCTACGCGATCACGAATGTACTCACAGGTGACCAAGCTTCGCGAACACATCCAATATTACTCGAACACGTTGAAGAAGCTTCCAACTCCTGCTTTCAGCTCAGCCATACGCGAATACGACATCCACTTCGCGAACACGTACAATTTTCAACACCAAGCTACGCGATCGCGATCGCGTCTGACCAATTGCGATCGCAAATAAGAAACAACCCAGCTCCATATTTCCCTCTATGCGATTGCATCTACTAATCCGCGACCGCGAAGAAACATCCATGCACCAGAACATACTAGTAAGGCCAAAATGAAGGAAAATGATTTGAAACACGTCTGCAACTTACCCAAGACCCTTGAGTCCTCGTCCGAACATACCAACAAGTCTCATAACCTAACACGGACCTACTCGAGGCCTTAAATCACACATAACGACATCAAAACAATGAATTGCACCTCAAATCAAACCTAAATGAACTTTCAACTTTTAACCCGGAATAAACTCAAATTTTGCACACAAGTCCCAAATGACATAACGAAGTTATTCAGATTCTCGGAAACACAATCCGAACTTGATATCGTCAAGTCAACTCCCGGACTTATGAACTTTCCAAACCTTCAAATTTCTCACTTTCGCCAATTAGCGCAGAATCCTTCTGGAAATGTCCAAATGCAAATTCGGACACACGGCCGACTCCAAAATCACCATTCGGACCTAACGGAACCATCTAAACTCCGATATGAGGTCAAATACTCAAAATTCAAATTTGGTCAACTCTTCCAACTTAAAGCTTCTTAGTTGAGAATCATCTTCCAAACTAATTCCGAATAACTTGAATATCAAAAATGATGATTCACATAAGTCATAACACAACATACAAAACTACTCACGCTCTCAAACTACCGAGCAAAGTGTAAATGCTCAAAATGACCGATTGGGCCGTGATATAATGTTTGTAATTATTGTTAAAAGTTAGAAAAAACCCACTCGTTCTCAAAGTATATAGCTGTGATGACCCAAAAGGTCATCTTACGTAATTTAAGCTATATCTGTGTTCCGAGGCTTCGAGAGCCTCTGTTAGTCTCACCTCGATATGCGTGCGTAGCCCAGGCGTGTAGCCGGAAAGCTATTATGTGAAAATTTGATAAAAATGAGTTTCGATAATTAATAAATAAATATAGTTGACTTTGGTCAACATTTCTAGTAAACAGACCGGACTCGTGATTCGACGGTCCCGGAGGGTCCGTAGGAAAATATGGGACTTGGGCATATGCTCGGAATCGAATTCCGAGGTCCCAAGCCCGAGAAATGAATTTTTAAAAGAAATTGTTTTCTGAAAATAATAAAGGATTTTGAAAATGAATAATTATGTGAAAACCGTGTCACCGAGCCCGTATTATGGTTCCGGAGACCGGAACATGTTTATTATATATTATTTGTCTTATCTGTAAAATTTTGGTGAAAAACGGGCGAGAATTGAGTGGTTTCGGATAAAGAAATGAGGTTTTGAGGTTTTAAAGAATTTGAAATGTGGCTTGGAAAGTGATGTTATGTTTCCGAGGTCCGAATGAAATTCCGAGATCGGGAATAGTTTCGTTGTTTCATTTATAACTTGTCTGTAAAGTTTGAAGTCGTTCCGAGCAGTTTAGGCCGGTTCGACGTATTGAAGTGAATTCTAGAATTTTAAAGTTCTTAAGATTGATTAAATAAGTTTCGGGGTTTGATTTCGAGTTCCGCTGTTGTTTTTCGTGTTCCGAAAGTTCGAGCGAGTCCGCTTAGTGATTTAGGACTTGTTGGTATATTTGGACGGGGGCTCGGGTGGGCCCAGGTGCCTCCCGGACCCCGCGCGAGGCCAAAAACCAGCAGAAACCACTGCTGGTGCACAGCAGTTGGTGTGACCGCAGGTGTGGTTGCCCAACCGCAGGTGCGGGACCGCCCCTGCGGTCCCAGCCTCGCAGGTGCGATCCCCAGCCCTTTGCCCAGAGTCCGCAGGCGCGAGCTTTCCCGCAAGAGCGACCAAAACTCCGCAGGAGCGGATTCTTTTCCACAGGTGCGGCCCCTTCTGGGCTGGCCCAAGTCCGCAGGTGCGATCATTTTTCCGCACCTGCGATACCGCAGGTGCAAAAATCGCCCAGTTAATTTTAACTCTTAAGTCCAAAACAGTGTTATTCCGGGATTTTCATAAAAATACACGAACTCCTCCTTCTCCAAACCCTTAGGCATCCATTGAAGCTTCCTTTCACAAATACTTCGTGGGTTAGTGAATCTTAACTTGTTTTCTTCATTTTCCAT
>ML287796.1:0-102751 GCA_005239495.1 Nicotiana undulata | reverse complement strand
ACGATAAATTAAATTCCAAATAAAAGAGCCAAATAAAATTAGAAGATGAATTGAAGTCTTGAAAATTGGAGAATGAGAATGAGAGAAATTGAGATTGAAAAATGATAGTTGAGTGAAGAAATGAAGAAGAGGGGGGGAGGGGGTTATTTATAGTTTTAGAGAAGGTTAATTTTGTAAATTGAAAATAGGTTAATTTTTAAAGAAAAAATGGGCTATTTTTGCAAATTAGCCGTTAGGCAACGGATCCCTGCCATGGGTGACCGTTGCCAACGGCTAGTGGGACCCACAACATTTTAAAAATTAAAAAAAAACAATTTTTTTTTTTACCGTTGAATCGGGCCGGGCCGGGCCGATTCAACCGGTTCAGGTACTGTTCATTTGAAGCGGGTTGGTCCGGTCCGGTTACCCGTTTTAAAAATTTAATCTGTTCCAACCCCTTAACCCAGCCCCACCCGGCCCCTTATGAACCGGGCCGGTCCGGTCCCAGTTTGAACCGGTCTGGGCCGGTCCGGTCCCGGGTTGAACCGGCCCGTTAGCCACCTTTAATCGAACTTCATTATGGAAATGTGGTTCAATTAGCAGCTACATATTATAGCGTGCTGCCTCTCAATTGGACATTTGTCTTCAAAAGGATTTAGCAGAGAACATAGCAAGCCTAGTTTGTTAAATGAGTGATGGTTTAGCTAGAACATAGCAAGCCAGTTGGGTTATGACTTGGTATTTGATTATTTTGACCCAAGTAAACTTTGGACCAATCAAATCAAGATTATTGTATTGATATGACATGTTTGACCCCTTCAAGTTTGACCTAATCACCCATTATTCTCCACCTCTACATTCAAAACCATGAACCTAATCAAAGTACAAAATCTATTCAGAGTTCTTCCTTGTGTCCACTTAATTATTAGCTAGTTATTAGGAGCTGTGAAATTTTTTGGGTCCACCCATAAGGGGTGTTTTAAGGCCCAATAGGGTTATTAGTTAGGGATCTTTACACAAATAGCCAACTAATATTAATTATTTACTTTTTCTAACTATATACATAGATTATACATAATTATACACAAGTAATACATAAATTATGTATTTATTATATATTCATCGGCTATTTTTAATTTAAGTGGTAGGGTGGGCAGCTATTTGGATTAATTCTTCTATTAGTTAACCCTAATATTCCCTATATAAGTACACTTACAATGTAAAATAAGATATAATCTCTAAAGTAATAGGGGTCACTCCTTAAAGTAAAATCGATTTGTACCCTCACCCGTAACACTGCTGTAAAATATTGCCGAAGGCTAATGGTCGATGGCTGCTGGTGACATCCGTCGCCGCCACGGATTGAGAGTCGTCTCCAGAAGAGCATTGATGGGAAGCTATGGCTTCCCGTTGAACCACTATTGAATAATGTTATGGCTTCCGGCGAGTTACTACCTTAGACAAATAATTTTTTTGGAGTTTGGTACTCCAAGAATGTCTATGGTAACGGTGAATATGAGAGAAAATATACACCAAAATCATTGGGGTATTTTTAATTTTTTAAGATTGATAAAAAGTGAGGGTTTTGGAGCTTCATGCTCTAGAGAATGTCATGTGGCTAACTTGTGTAAGGAAGAAACTCTTCCAAACCCTTATACTATAATGATTTACTATAAAATAACAGAAGGTTGTCCTTGTTCAAATGGGCTTCAAAATTATTTGGCTTCAGAAGCCATTTGACCTATTTATTTAAAATATGGCAGAACTAAAAGTAAAAATTGCACGTTTAAAATTATTTAACCTATACCCCAATTTTTACACTTTCAGACGCCTCCTTCTTCCTGCTACCTGTGCAAACTTCAGCTTATTTTAGTGCTGGAGTTTTACAAATGAACTAAATAACTTCAACATCTTCTGCTAAAGTTTTTGAAAAAGCTTTTATGACAAAACTAATGAATCCAGGACGAAACTTTAGCTTATTTAGTGTTGAAGTTTTTACAAATGAACTAAATAACTTCAGCAGCTTCTGCTAAAGTTTTTGAAAAGCTTTATGACAAAACTAATGAATCCAGGACAAACTTCAGCTTATTTGGTGCTGAAGATTTTACAAATGAACTAAATAACTTCAGCAGCTTCTGCTGAAATTTTTGAAAAGCTTTATGACAAAACTAATGAATCCAGGACGAAACTTCAGCTTATTTAGTGCTGAAATTTTTACAAATGAGCTAAATAACTTCAGCAGCTTCTGCTGAAGTTTTTGAAAAGCTTTTATGACAAAACTAATTAATCCAAGACAAACTTCAGCTTATTTGGTGCTGAAGTTTTTACAAATTAACTAAATAACTTCAACATCTTCTATTGAAGTTTTTGAAAAAGTTTTACGACAAAACTATTGAATCCAGGACAAAACTTCAGCTAAAACATGCTTAAGTACAACAAATAGAGAACATAACTTCAGCTAGTAGGTTTGGCAATTACAAACAACTTCAGGCATGTCTCCTTAGAATGCTGAAGTTTGTGTGATTGCCTTTGCTACTTCAGGTCCGTATGCCTGAAGTTTATGCGAAAAGTGGGTACGCTTGCAATTTCTTTTGCAAAGCGGGTATAAGTTAAAACGTGACACAAAAAACAGGTATAGATGCAAAAGTCCCGAACTAAAATGATGCGCTAAAGACCCACTTTAAAATTCCTTGTTATGATCTTGGGCTTCTTGTTGCTTCTTCAAAAGCAAATGGACAAAACAAGTAATTAACTGGGCTAAAGGCCCACTTCAATTTGGCCTGCAACTTTTTTTTTTGTTGGCAGAATTTTTTATGGGCTAAAAGACCAGTTTATGTCTTGCATAATGTTATTTGGGCTAATGGTCAAAATTAAAATCTACAATAGGTTTTGTCTTTTTAAATACATTTCAAATTTCAAAAATTAATCATATGGACTTAATTTTTAGTATTTATATTCTTTTACGAAAAATATAATTATTTTATTATCTTAATTGCTTAAAGTATTAATTTTTTTAACAATATATTTATTTGTTAATTTGTTTAACATGCTTGAAATGTTAATTGTTTTAATATTGCTTTTGTTAATTAGTTTAACACGTGCTTAATGTTAATTTGTTGAGCATGAAATCAAATATTAATTAGTTTAATATTAACATTACTTGTTAATTTATTTAACATGTATGATATGTTAATTAGTTTAACATTAAAGTTAATTTAATGTAAATATGTATAGTATGTAATAATATTAATCAGTTTGACATTAATTTTATTTGCATGCTAATATAAGTTATTTGTTAACTTATGATCCATATGATATTGTAAAATCATGATAGATAATTATGTTGTCGTAAACATGATTGAGACGCTTAGCAAGATAATTGAATAGGTTAAATTTCATAATATTTTAATTTTGGACGACGATTGAGAAAATAGTGAACTCTCGACTTCATGATTAATATATGTGATGACCCAAGGGGTCATTTTATGAAATTAGACTCTGTTCTAGGCTTAATAGCCCTAAAAAGATTAATTTTAAATATCTCTATTTGTGTGCGCAGTCTGGCATGAAACCGGAAAGCTTTTATGTGAAAATATAAGAAATAATAATTTTTAAAATTAAAAATTTGGGTTTAGTTGACTTGAGTCAACATTTTGAGTAAATGGACTCGGATCTGTATTTCGACGATCCCGGGAGTTCCATAGTAAAATATGGGACTTGGGCGTATGCCCGGAATTGAATTCGGAGGTTCCAAGTCTTAGAAATCAATTTTTGAAAGAAATTATTTTGCTAAATTATTAATGAAATAAAGAAATGAATTAACATTTGAAACCGTTGGTATCGGGCCCGTATTTTGATTCCGGAGCTCGATACAAGTTTGTTATGATATGTAAGCCTTGTCTGCGAAATTTGGCGAGAATCAGAATTTATTTGACGTGATTCGGATGTCCGGTTGATAAATAGTGAACTTTAAGTGTTCTTGAGAAAAATAATGAGTTTGAAGTTTAATTCATAGTTTTACGTGTTATTTTCATGATTTGATCGCACGAGAAAGTCCGTATGATGCTTTTAGACTTGCATGCATATTTAGTTTAGAGCCCCGAGGGCTCGGGTGAGTTTCAAATAGATTTAGGTTGTGTTGCGCTCGTTCTTTCTTATGCTTCAACATCGTTTCTTCAAGCATAAATGATATCATATTGCACAAATGAGCTCTGATTTCTGTTTTGAATGAATTATTAGATCCGTATTGTAATTACGGACCCATAACAAAAAGAATCATCGAATTTGGACATCGTATGAGGATTTTATGGTATTTTACTAAGGTTGTCAGATTGTTCAGGTTAATTACGAAATTGCCACTGACGGCATATTAAAAATCTACACTATTTGCAAATATTAAAACCTACATATCTCCTTCATTATAAAGTCAAATTGAGTGATTCAAAAGCCTAACTTGACTAGAATTCCAAAAGAAATCCATTGAAGATATAAAAATTGAGTTTCGGGATCATTTGACACGAGAAACGAGGCAGGATAGTTGACAGAAAAGTATATATAAAACGGGCAGACTTCTTCTTCTTCAAATTTTCGAACCCCACAGCCCTAGGAACAAATTTCTTCACCAAATATCATCCCCAAGTCATAGTTAATCAATTCTAAACTTTACTCTTTCAATTACTCATTTTTTTTTCATCACTTTTAAATCAAAAACTAAGAATTTTCATGGTAAAAATTGTGGGTTTGGATAGAATTAGGGAATTTTGTAAAAATCGAATCTTTACCTCGAATTGAGGTCGGATTTTCGAAACTAATTGTATATTTGGGTTCGTGGGTGAATGGGTAAATGTAATTTGGTCCGAACCCCGAGTTTAGACCAAGCGGGCCCGGGGTCGGGTTTTCACTTTTTTTGAGAAAACTTAGAAAAAATTGTAATTTTCAATAAAGTTAGTTCCTTTAGCCTTAATTAATGATATTGAGTTAATTATGATTAGATTCGAGAAAGTTAGAGCAAGATTCTAAAGGAAAAGCTGTAATTGAGCAGTGAGTGGCCTGCGAAATTGAGGTAAGTGTTTGGTCTAACTTTGACTTGAGGGAATATGAATTCTCATTTGCTTGCTATGTCAAATGCAGGGCGTGGTGTATAGGTGAGGTGACGAGTATCTATGCACCACCCAATTTGCCTGATAAACGTGACCCCTTTCCCGTTCCCAACTTAATTGATGCTTGCCTTAATTGTTCTTTGTTCCTCATTGTTTCTATGACTAGTTGGCTTTGTTATTTTGTTGTTAAATATTGCTGTGGTTATTTTGGAAAGAGTATTGGTTGTTTATTTGGTTCCCTTGTGGTACAAAACGGTTGAGTAGTTTGACATTGTTTTTACGATATATATATATATATATATATATATATATATATGTGTGTGTGTGTGTGTGTGTGTGTGTGTGTATGTTCCTGTTGGTTTCATTTTTGATAATATTGAGGAAGTGATGAGGATTGCAGTTTAACCATTTTATGATTGTTGAGTTTTATGTGGTTGTTTGGTTTCAATTGATTGTTGCCAATTGTTGTGGCAAGTGTATTAAAAGTGTTGGTTGTTCTCTTGATTTTATCATGGTACATAAAAACTGAGATGGATTGACAGCGTTACGGTGTTTACATATATTCTGGTGTTGTTTTATTATGAAATGATATTGGTTAAAACTTACGAGCTATACTGTTTTTCGTTTGAAATTTGTTGAAATAAAAGTGTTGTGAAAGGCTTGGCCTGAACTGTGAAAGTTTTAGATGAATAAACAAAATTGATGTGATAAGGAGGCTGTGATAAGAGTGGATAATTGATTGTGATATTGTGAATAAGTGGGATCGGGTTGCACGCAGCAACAAAATAATGATAAGGGAGAATATGCATGTTTTACTGTTTATAAAATAAAGGTTGGAACACTCATTGTTTTATTGTCATTATTTCATACTCTGCTTTTACTATTATTTTAAAATGAAACTTGTTCTGTTTATATTTTTTCGAGACATAAATATTGTGAAAGGCTTTGACTTGAAAGGCGGTGATAAGGGGGATGTGATAAGGGTGGATAATTGATTGTGATACGGGTGAATAAATTGATCGTGATACGGGTGAATAAATTGATATGATATATCTGATGGGATCGGGTTGCACGCCGCAACAAGGAGCGATAAGGGGGGACATTTATATTCTTTTACTGATTTTCAAAGAAAAACAAAGATTTAAAAACTTACTATTTTATATTACTATTTTTCATATTTTGGCACTACTTTTATTTAAAGTTAAAGTTTGGAAATTTGGAAACTTATTTGAGAATTGGTTATGGCTGAGGCCTAGAAAAGGCGGCTGAGTTATTTCATTGTTGTTGCAGTACTTAATTATTTGTTGAGATTTTCTTCTTGCTTTATATTTATTGTCTCAGTTATATTTTCTTATTCGTGTAGAATTATTTTATTGCGTTATTGTATATATTATTGTCACAAGTTATATGTTGTTAATGCCCCGCTGTAGCCTCGTCACTACTTCGTCGAGGTTAGGCTCGGCATTTACTCAGTACATGGGGTCGGTTGTATTGATACTACACTCTGCACTCTTTTGTGCAGATCCAGGTATCGACCAACAATAGAGATATTTAGAGCGGCGTTCGCAGATCCCGAGAGTCTTCTCCTATTTTTATAAAAATGTTTTATTATATTCAGAATAGTTACACTATTTCTTTCAGCCCATTATTTGTAGTATTCTTTAGTAGTTCGTGAATTGTGACACCAGACCCTGGGGTAGTTCTAGAGTTACTTATATAATTAGTCTGTGGCTCGGTTTATTTAAGTGTTTATTATTTTATGTTTGGAATTATTTATTGAAAGTCAGTAGCTTAAGTTTATTTTATAATTGTTTATTATGTTTAAATGGATAATCAAAGGTAAATAGCTAATCGAACTCTAACATTGGCTTGCCTAGCAAGTGTGGTGTTAGGCGCCATCACGATACCTAAGGTTGGGAATTTGGGTCGTGACAATATATTTATTTATTAACTTAATCAATTGATTTTTAGTGTTATAATATGTATGTATGTTGAACATAGTTTCTTGCGTTATTTTTTATTTTTATATGTTCATCGTGATTTTCTTATTTTGTTAAGGAATGACTACTGCTTCGAAAAATATTTCTGTTGAGCTCAACAAAAGGTTGAAACTCAATGGCGACAATTATGAACCCTGGAGCTTGAAAGTCCATTATGTTCTAGAGGAGCAAGAGGCTTTGAAGGCCATTAACAATGTCATTAATGATCCCTAGGAAGGCAACACTGCACATCATAGGCGTGAGAGTGAAGCCAATGATAGTTGGAAGAAAAAGAACTCCATTGCTTGTATTACGTTGTTGAGCACCTTGGATGTTGACATCCTAAGAGAGTTTAAGGATTACCAAAGAGTTATGAATCTTTGGAATGCTTTGAGGAAAAGGTTTGGTACATGTTCCACTGCAAGGTTGCGATCCTTAACAATCAAATTTGATACATATAAGAAACACCTATGAACATTCAATGAAAGCACATCTGAGGCAGATGGAAAATATGATTGGGGAGTTGAAAGATGTTGGTCATGTGTTCATTGATGAACAAAGAATCTAAGTTATCATACTCTCTTTACCTAGTTCTTGGGATCATATGAAAATGCATTTAACCCATAATGAACGAATCACAACTCTAGAACATGTCCGGAGGCATCTTGAGTTAGAGGAAGAATGACTTGAGGTTGCATAGCCAATAGGTGTGTTGCATATGTGATGGTAGGCTAGAACCCCGTATTTCAGCCGTAGTATTGAATACTAATTATTGAATTCTACGTGTGTTTGGGCTTAAATGATAGTGAATTACACTTATTACGTATTTTATGCCTTGCAGAAAATGATCCCGAGTTATTAAGGTAATTTGGAGCTAAATCGAACAAGTTGGACCTTTGAAATTTGAGTAGAAACCAAAGAAATTAAGTCGGGATCACGTTCGGGCGTCGAGGACCAAGCCTGGATATCAAAATGTGGATGAAAGAATTTACTCCGAGAAAAAGACACATCTGCGCCGCAAAGGGCGCTGTGAGGTGCGACACGGTAGTGTAAACTGTGATGTCTGACAAAATTCACCTCTCTGAACTTCCTCACAAGCGCGGTGCGAGTGTACAAGTTTGTCAGAGTAATTTCTTGTTTCGGTTAGGAAAGGGTAGTTTCGTCCCGACTTGTTTCTACATGGTATTAAATATAAATACACCAAAAATATGAATTTTTAAGGACTTTTGACCTTGGAAGCTTTGGGAGAGCATTGGAGGATACAAGACACATGATTTCATCATCTTTCCATCAATTCAATACGGGAGTTTGGATTGTAACGTTAGACTTCGGCTTTCTTACTCTTTAATTATAATTTTGACGACTTCCTCCATTATTATGGAGTAGTTTCCCTTAGGGTTTGACGGATATGGTGGTTTGATAAATATTTGTAGATTTTAACTCTAGTTCTTTGCTTGAATTCTTTTATGGAGCTTTGAATTGTTATAACTTTATTCACTGATTTGCTTAATCGAAAGACAAATATGTTGGTGATTATATTTGCATTATTTTGTTTAGTTTAATTCAGTGATTCTCCTAAGTAATCGAAAGAGCTTGTTGAATTATTTATTAAATCAAGTTAGGAGAATATTCGAGAGACGTTATCCTGAAGACTAATTTGTTAACGCATGCTTGCATATTTTTACAGTGCTTATATTAGTTCACTTCGTAGAGTTAAGATTTAATCGAGAGAGAAGTCTTGACTGCATGTTTGAACAAATCACCGAGTGAATTCGTGAGAATCATTAGAACATTAGAGTGAATTAAACTAGAGTTAGAACCCAAATAGCTATCTTGCACTTATCCTTTCATGACCCTTATTCCTCACATTGATAAGAAATCAACTATGCTAATCTCTAGTTCTTTGCATTCACTTATCAATTTCTTTTACTTTAGTATTTAATAGTAGTTAGTAATCATTCCAAATCAAGTTTTAAACATCCTGAATAGTAGTTAAACGAGAAATTACTAAAGCATTGTTTAAGGCCACCTCAAGCTCAACCATATCAACCTGCTAAAAGACCAAAGACTGAAAAAAGCAAGAATTGACGTCCCAGGCGTAGAAATACTATAGTTGTGAAAAAACAAAAGGTTCACTATGCCAGAGATTGCTCCGAGCCTCCTAGAAAAGTATTTTAGGATGCTAGAATTAGTGAACTTTGTGTTTCTTGTTCTGTTTTCTAATTGAATTTAATCCTCTGTGGATTATAGACTCAGGAGCAACAAATCACATAGCTTGGGAACGCAGTGCCTTTGTTGAATTTCGGCGAGTTCCACGTAGAACAAAGTGGATATATGTGGGCAACACCAATAAAGTTGTTGTTGAAGGGATAGATACATGCAAGTTAGTCCCGCGTGGTGGTCGAAACCTAATACTACATGATGTTCTTTTTGCACCAATAATTCACAGGAATGTTATTTCAGTTTCAGTTTTGCTTAAGCTGGGATGCGACTTGTTTTGTCATGACAATTTTGTCAAGTTGACTTTTGGTTCAACTTTAATTGGTTTTGGTCATGTGACCGGAGGTTTAATTATTATGAATTTGGATTATGATTCATTTAATAATAATGCTAGTTTCTCTATAATTGTTTCTTCACATAAATATGATAGTGATGTAAACATATGGTATGCTAGACTTGGTCATATTGACCAACAAAGAATGTGAATGTTTGAAATACAAGATTTGATTGACAATATTGAACATGTGTAATCGTCCACTTGTGAAAATTGTCTAGCTGGAAAATCTGCAAGAAAACCTTTTGGTCGGCGACTAGAGCTGAATATCCTTTGCAATTAGTCCATTCGGACATCTGTGGGCCTATGAATGTTAAGGCTAGACATGGAGAAAGTTATTTCATCACATTTATTGATGACTTTATCCGTTTTGGTTATGTCTATATACTTTCCTAAAAATCAGAAGCAATAAGTTGCTTCAAATGCTATATGAGCTTAGTGAAGAATCAGTTAGACAAGAAGATAAAAGCTTTTCGAACTGATCGTGGTCGTGAATACTTATCAACCCAATTTAATAATTTTGTGATGAAAATAGAATAGTTCATCAGTTGACCATCCAAATATTTCACAACAAAATGGTATTGCGGAGAGAAGAAATAGAACGCTCCTAGAAATAGTTAGATCAATGATAGCACAAGCTAACCTTCCAATTAGTTACTGGGGTGATGCGTTGCTTACTTCCACATATGTTTTTAACCAAGTGACTACAAAATCAGTTACTATTAATCCATATGATTATGGACTGGAAGACAGCCTGACATGTGTGTATTAAGACCTTGCGGTTGTGCCGCATATAAACACGATTCCTCTCACAAATATGGCAAATTTGGTCAGAGGGGAAAGAAAAGTATATATAATACTCTGAACCTCAAAGGGTTATGTGTTATAGGTCAGCAAGACAATGGGAGTGTAACTAAGTTTGAATTACGAGATGTCATATTCTTAGAGAATGAGTTTTCTAATAAGGGAGAGATAGGTCAAGATCTATCCTTGTTTGAGATAATGGATCAAGACGTATAAGGATCACTTCACTCGAGTGGAAGAATTTTAGCAGATGATGAATTAGTTTCTCATCAATGACCTCCTTCACATCAGAAGCAAATGAAAGTAATCCTTCTACATTTAGTAGAATTGACCAAATAGATCTTGTTCAAGTGGGAGTGAGATGGTTATGGATTTTGTTCCAAGTGAGATCATGATGAATGTTCTTGATCCGAGTGGGAGCAACATTGATCCAAAAGGTAACAATGATGAATTACAAATAAGACGTGGTTGTCGTAAAAAGATTCCCCGCCGATAATTTGAGGTTGAAGGTGGTGAACTATTTTTGATGCTCCTACAAGAAGAAAATGAGCCTAAAAATGTAAAAGAGACTCTCTCATGTCTTTCTAGTAAAAATGGACAAAAACAATGGAAGATAAACTGGAGTCTATGAGAGTTAACAAAGTTTGGGAATTTGTTGACCTCCTTAGAGATAAAGTCATGGTTATCATTCCAGTTTAAGACGAATGATATGGGTGAAGCCACATACATCCTTGGAGTAAAGATTTCAAGAGATCGTCCAAAGAAATTATTGTATCTCTCACAAGAGAATTACATTAAAAAGTATTTGAATGATGCAATGTGCAAAATAGTAGCTAGTTGACACTCCTATCAGCAAAAGCCATGCCTTAGGAAGTCAAATGTGTCCTAAGACTCCTAAAGAGACAGAAAGAATGAGATGAGTTCCTCATAGAAGCGTAGTCGGAAGTCTAATGTATGCTATGGTGTGCAGTATACATGTTATAGAACTAGATCTAGGTAACCATTCTCCTTGAATTATGGGACCATTATGAGCATTTACTCAATCCAGCCGTTTACTTTTGGAAGACTTGTAACAACTGAGTAAATACTGGAAATCCGTAACTAATGAGTTTGTTCCGTAATTGATGAGTTAGTTTGGTAACTGATGAGTCAATCCTGTACCTGTTGAGTCAATCTCGTGCCTGTTGAGTCAATTTCGTAATTGATTGCCTTGTTCTGCCCGTTGTAACTATTTATTGCATTTATTGTAAGCTTCATAATTGATTTGTAATTAACGACGTAATGATGGTAAATCCCATGTAATCCGGGATTAATTGATTCTTTCCTTGTTTGTAACTATGAGCTATTCTTCCGTACATGATGTGGGATATTCTATGATGATAAGTTCCGAGACTAACAAGCACGATACGAGTATGTTCCGTCCCGAGAGTATTTCACATATCATTTTTACATGTTACTCTTCACTTTTATCATAACTTTGCTGACACATGTCACCATTTATTAGACCCACATGGGGTGTCTATTTTTCACTAATACACAAGCCTAGTTTGTTAAAGGAGTGATGATTTAGCAACAACATAGCAAGCTTGTAATGATCCAATCGGTCGATCCGAGAGTTTTAGCCCCGTTTCTCCTGTTTCTACTTCATTATATGCGGTTCAGATCTATTATATTTTGTCAGGTTGGTTGGCTCGGGTTGGGAGTGATTTTGGAGAGAAATGAGACACTTAGTCTCTTAAGTTGGTTATTTAGTTGGAAAAGTCAACCGGAAGTTGACTTATAGGTAAACGATCTTGGAATTAGGTTTTTATGGTTCAGATAGCTTTGTTAGGTGATTTTGGACTTAGGAGTGGGTTCGGAATGTCATTCGGAGATTCGTGGTAGAATTAGGCTTGAATTGGCGAAATTCGATATTTGGCGATTTTCGGTCTGCAATGGAAAATTAGATATCGGGGTCGTAATGGAATTTCGGAAGTTGGAATAGGTTCGTAGTTTCATTTGTGACGTGTGTGCAAAATTTTAGGTAATTCGGACGTGGTTTGGGTGGTTTCGGCGTTGTTGGCGAATTTTGGAAGTTTAGAAATCCTTAGGCGTGAATGCGGGGTTAATTTGGTATTTTGATGTTGTTTTGAGCGATTCAAAGGTCGACTAAGTTTGAATGATGTTATGGGATGCGTTGGCATTTTTGGTTGAGGTCCCGAGGGGCTTGGGCGGTTTCAGAGTGATTTCAGGCTATATTTCTCTATGTTTTCAGTGCTGGTGTGATTATGTTATCTGGTGTCTCTTCTCTTTACCGCGATCGCAAAGAGAAGAACGCGGTCGCGTAAGTGAAGGTCTGAGGTGACTTGTTTCTTCTTTTCATTCGCAAACATGGTTCCGCGTTCGCACATGGTGTGGCAAATGGAGCATCGCGCTCGCGTTGGTGAGCATGCATTCGCGTAGTGTTGGGTCTGAGCTGAGGCAGGATGGTTATCTCTTCGAGTTCGTGAGGTCAGTTCCGCGACCGCGTAGTTGAGTCAGTGGTGCTTAACGCGATCGCGAATGGTGTTATGCGATCGCGTAAGGTTATTCAGGAGCATCTTTTCTTCATCTTCGCGATCGCGATGGTTCTTCCGCGATCGCGATGAATGTGTATTTGGGCAGATTTAAAAGATTCAAACAAGGGGTCGAGTTCATAACATAAAATGGAAGTTGGAGCTCAGTAGAAGACGATTTTTGAAGGGATTTTCAGAGAAGTTATTGGGCTAAATGTCCTTCACTTAATTTTGGTTAAATTCCATGATTGTATCTGGATTTTTATAATTTAAATTGGAAATTTGGGGTGAAAATCGGGGGGGGGGGGGGGGGGGGGGGGGGGGGGGGGGGATGGAAGAGAATTGGATAGATGATTTTGGGGATTTGAATGGCCATTTGATGTCGGATTTTGATGAATTTGTTATGGGTAGACTCGTGAGTGAATAAGGATTCTAGTTTTATGATTTTTGGTGGATTCCGAGACGTGGACCTGGGGGTCAGGTTTGGCCAATTTCGGGATTTGTGATGTAATTTGATAATTTTGATGTGGGCTTCGTTCCTTTAGCATATATTAATGATATAATACTGATTTTGGATAGATTCGGGGCGATTTGAGGCCGAGTCGAGCGTCAAGGGCATCGCAGAGTAGATTTTCGTCCGGTTTGAGGTAAGTAACTCTTCCAAACTTGGTTCTGAGGGTTCGAAACCCCGAACTATGTGTTATATGATTAGAATTGCGATGAAGCACATGCCAAGTGACAGGCGTGAGGGCGTGCATCTTGAGAAATGTGACCTGGTTTAACTCCATGGCACCGTTTAGTGATTCTTCTTGTTGATCTTCCGGTTCTTATACCGCGTATTGTGATGCCTCGAGGGTAGGCGTTGGTTGTGTTTAAATGCAGGAGGGTAAAGTGATTGCGTAATAGCTAGGGGTATACATGGACCGGGTTGGTTCGATTTTTATCAAAACCAAACCAAACCAATTATATCGGTTTGGAGTGGTTCGGTTTTGTCGGGTTTTTCGGGTTTTCGGGTTTATTGGTTACATGAATATAGTTCCAATCTTACTTTGTTAAAATTATAGATAAAGTTTTAAAAAGTTAATATATGTTTAATAAATATTGAAAAAATTGACAAACATATGATCTATTAAAATATTCTAATAGGAGAAATTTTTAGTAATACATGATAGTTATTTTCTTAGTCGTATGCCAATAATTTTCGTTAATGTACGCTTTCTAGGTTAACACATGAGAGGATCTCAAATATTTCAATATTTTTTAAATAAAATTCAATATAAAGTCTTAAAAATATATATAAAAATTATATATTTATATGTCAGTTTGGTTCGGTTTTTTTTACTCGATACCAAACCAAGTCAAACCAAACCTAGTCGGGTTTTTTAATCGGTTTGATTTGGTTTTTCGGTTTGGTGCGATTTTCCGGTTCGGTTTGTACACCCCTAGTAATAACTATGATTTTAGGAAGAGTATAGAGAGTTATCAGTTTGATGCTAAGCAGGCGGGGTTATCTCCCGCGGGATGTCTTGAGGTTGTGTGATCCTTATGTGGTTTTGTAGAAAGTCCTCTTTTACCAGTAAATGATATATGTTAAAATTTGAGTTTAGATCGCTTGTGGAAGTTGACACAGCTATTTCAATGGTGAATGCGAGATTTGCAGATGATTTGAGATATTAGATGGTTTGTGTTATATGAGCTTATGAAGGAATTAGTTGAATCTCACTGTGGTATTGTGGCGGTGATAGCGTATGTGCATTGTGAGTTATTGTTTGTCTTGATTTATGGCTTTGAGCCAAGTGGGGTAGTCTCTAATGATAGGTTGGTTGCACGATTATGTGGTGTATTAGTTTCAGTTCGAGGTATACTGGTGAATCCGTTGTAACCTGCAGAGGTGGAGTTTGAGAATGACTCGAGTAATGGAATTTTTTGGATACAAGTTGTAATATACTCTACGTGTAATTGGGTTTTATTTAATGTCTGAGTTGTATTTGTAAAGGGTGTAGTGCGTGCGGAGTAGGAATTTGCCTGGTTGCTTAGGGGTGTGGGTTAGTCCCTTGGGTGTTGGTGTGTTAATGGGGTACATGCCGTTCGACATGTTTGATCAGTTTAATTAAGAACTGCGTAGAGTGGGGGACTCTCGAGAATGGTTCTGGGGGATTCAGGAATCTTCAAGATGTGTATTTGGCTAGAAACTGAGATTTTCATTGGAAGGTGTCAAGAATTGTGATATTTCTGTATCATTGTGAATTATACATTCTGGTATCATGAAAGGGAAGAATAGCTCAAATTCGTCGAAAGTCCCTTTAGAGTAAGTATTTGAGATATGGTACTTTGGGGTGTTTAAGAGATATTCAGTGGGATATGAGTCTTAGGGCGATGTGGTTCTGTGCTAGGGTCACGCGTGGTGATTTCTGGTTGAGGATTTTAGTACTATGGCAAGGAGAAGAATCAATTAGAAGGTAGTTCAGAAGGAACTTCCCTGGGCGATGCGATCCATATACAGTACTGAGTGGACGGGTATTTGAGAGTGAGAGCACATTGTGCATTTCATACAGTTGATGCATTGACATTAGAGCACGTGGAGTTATATATGTTAAAATCTTCGGAACTGTACTTATCTTATCACTTTGAGCTCTCTAGTTAACTGAAAGCATGCCTAAATTTCTGTACATTGATTTTGTTATAAATGTTGAGGTATTGTCTGTCACTACCTCCCAGCCCACAATTGGGCTTGTTACTTACTGAGTTGGTGTAATCACGTTACCCCCTGCACCTTGTGTGCAGATTCAGGTATCCCAGGCCACGGTAGTGCTAGTGGATCATTTTGCTGCGGATCATCTCTTGGAGAGTGCGAGGTAGCTGCCTGGCGATCGCAACCCCGTCTTTCTCCTTCCCTATCTTCCTTTTGTATTTAGACTATTTCTAGGCAATGTGGTCTTGATGAACTTTGAAACAAGTGTAGTATGACTCATGACTTAGTGACACCCGTTGTTGGGAATTATCTTTCCGTATTTTGGCTTGTATTCGTCTTTTTGTTCAAAGTTTCAATAAGAAAGATTTGTTTCTATTATTTTTAAATGAGAAAATAAATTGGTTAAGAGTTTGTAGGCTTGTCTAGTTCCATGATAGGCGTCATCACGATCGGTCCATTTTGGGGTCGTTACAAAGTTGATTGAGGTATGATCCGATATCTGACTCATTTTGACCCAAGTAAACTTTGAACGTTGTACCAGGAATAGCGTATCGATTTGACATGTTTGACTTAGTCAAGTTTGATTTAATCCACCCATTATTCACCACCTTTAATCAAAATCATGAACCTATTCAAAGTACTAAGAGCCCGTTTGGCCATGAAAATTATTTTACTTTGATTTCGATTTTTTTTTTTCAAAATCTGTGTTTGGCCATAAATTTTTTAATTTTCACTTGAAGATGAATTTTGATTTTTTAGAAAATTTTGAAAAAACTCCAAAAAGTTATTTTTCAAAATTTCCATTCAGATCCGTCACAAAAATTCAAAAATAACTCAAAATAATATTCTGTCCAAATATAACTCTAATTTTCAAATACCATTTTCAGTTGAAAATATATTTTCACCTTTTTCGGATTTTTACAATTCTTAAGTCCAAACGCCCACTAAATATGTTAAGAGCTCTTGTACATGTCCATTTATTAGGCATTAGCTAAGTTATTAGGAGCTGAGTCTGCCGAACACTGTTCAGTAAAAAATTGAAATGTTAAATGAAACTTCTATTGATATCAATGAAGCCAAAAGCTCAAATCCATCTTCAATAATCAGCCTATTTTGATGGTATTTAATCAGTACATAGATTTTGATATGACCCAAACGTTGGAGAACTTCTTACTAAGACCAATTAAATTGTTCAAAACAGCCATTTAGGTAGAGGAAGAGACACTTTAACAACTAATTTCCACAAGGGTAGTCAATAGCTGCAGCCTTGAGCTTAACTTGTAACTTAATGACAAGTTAATTACTAGCTACTGGTGCTCAAGTGGATTTCTCTTATGTGCTACTATATGAACAACTCGCAATATTGTTTAAACTAGGACGTTACTTCAACGCAGCTCATGCTACTCCAACTTTGCTACCATAGTCAAAAATTAGAAGTGGATCTGGAGTACTATATGTGGCTTTATGGGAACCTAATATTTCTTGCCCATACATCGTATATATTCAAGTAATCCTCTAAATATTTGTTTGTGAACTTAGTTGTTATTCCATATTAACTTGAGGTTGTCGCAGGAACACATAAATTTAATTAAATTCTGGATCCACTTATGTATATACTATAATTTTTTCTTTGTCCTATGGTACATTATTAGGTGTTGTACTTACCATATTTGGTTCTCATATTTCGTGAATGAAGGGCAACATACTTACCGTAATTGATTTTTCCATTTACGTTAAGAAAAATATAATTCGTTCATGTTTGGCTAGTTTTTTTTCTTTGAAGAAAAGGTTTACACTTTTATTATGAATTGAGGATCCTTCTTTCTCATTCAGCATCATCCACAATGTAGCCATAAGGGGTTTAAGAGTCTTGCTTAGGGGGAAAACTTTTCGGGACAAGTGTTAGCCCGTCACTTGTGTTTGCCTCTTTGTGATGTTGTTCTCTCAATATTTTTGTACTCTTTACTTTTTATTTTTTTATTTTTATAGTGGATTGCTCATCTTCGCCCGTTGACGTATGTCAATTGATCGAACCACGTTAAATTGTTTATGTCTCTTTTAGTATATTTTTCTTTTGTTGTCTGATTTAATATTGTTGTTAATTCGATGTTTGTTTTACTAACTTCCGCATGGTACCTCACTATTTCGATCCTAAAATACGTCACAACTTTCCTTTGATTCAGTTTTCCTTAATAGCTGTAGTAAGCAACAGAAAAAGACTTAAAGGATGCATTTTTTATTGTACTATATATCAATAATTCGATATCGTCCCAAGTAACTGGTCACTGATTGGCTTTGCAAACTAAAACCTACCCCCTCAGATGTCACGAGCACTACTCAATTTACTAATATGATTGATTATTGACTTTTATAAGCGTAATATCAATATCAGTGTCATTTTGCTTGATATTATATGCAGTTAATTTGTCATGAAGACCTATTTTCAAGTCCGAGTCAATGATAGCATGAATTGAATATAATGGTTTTGGTAAGTGTTACGTTTGCTGGGATAGGTGGATATTGAATGAACATGTGTAACTACAAAAGACACAACGACGAAAATTAAAGTACTATTTGGTAGATATTTTCGTTGAGTAGAGGCACAATTTCTTTGTCGGTTGATGAGCCAATGGAATCATAGGAAGAATTACAGGTAGGTCCGATGATGATGATGATGCTTGTTAAAATTAATTCTGGTTATCCACGAAAAGAATTTTGGTAAAAAATTCCTTTATCAAATGGCATGTTGTTGGAACTATTTTGGCCCTAGCCATACGTGACCAAATATTATTTAGAATCTTATGATATTGTAATAAAATGGTAGTACTAAACTATTCCATGTTGTAGGGCCTCTTTTGTTTGGTTAAATCCCTTTTGTTCTAGTACATTTTGCTATATTGTATTCCAAGATTTCGAGACAATTGATACTAACTTTTATTTTGTCTTTGCTTCGAATGTACATGTACAGAAATTTCTTTTTCTCGTTGAAGAAATGTTAAATAAAATAACAAGTTTTTTCAAATGATAAAACAATTCTCCACATTCCTAACAGCTGATATCCGCCATACTCAAGTCCCTTGAATCAGAAGAAACTCTAGTTCCATTACTAGGGGCGGAGCTAGCTATATGAAATAAAGGGGTTCTATTAAATTTCTTTTGTTGAAAAATTATAATGTGCCAATAGGATAAAATTTATTTTATTCCGTATATATACAAATTATTGAATACCCTCGTTATAAAGGAAGTTTTTGGTTTAATGATAAATGTGGTTCAGAATTTACTTACTTTAGGTTGCATGTCTAAATCCTATATTTAACAATTCCCCATTTTCTGAAATATACTTCTTTTTTTACGAGGGTTGATCAGAGTACGTAATTTCGAATTTATTATTGCACATATGAACTAAAACTTCTAATGATCTATAGTTTGACTCTTCTTTTTCTTCTTATTTCGGGGTCGGTTCTATAAATAACTTTTTCCCGTACAACTACTGAATATAGTTTATATATACAACAGAGAGAAAAACAGTAATACAAGACTATGATCCTGTGATCTAAGAAATTACTAATACCATATGAAGCAACTTGTGAGGTTGATCGTCATCTTCATCTACCGTACTAATTAAATTAATAATTAATTAAGCAAATCTATTGAGTAATAGGTGTTAGAAATCTGTATTTGTAAAACAATTCTGGAAATAATAAAATAACATAAACAGAAATGTAAACGTAATGGAAAATTAATTCGAGTCCACTGAATTCACAGTGTTNAAATTAATCCGAGCCCACTGAATTCACAGTGTTTCCTTAAGGAATTTAATCCCCTCCTAGTACCCAAGGTTATGGATTATTTCCTCCCAGGATAGAACGAATTTCACACTGGTGTAGTGGTACTTCAAACCCCAGTGTTTCAGCGAACTCAAAGTTCGGTAGCAAATCACACTTACTTGCTTTCTTTGAAGATGAAAGTATGCAGAAAGAAGGAGGAGAACTCAGAAATTAGTATGTAAAATTTGAGAGAATGAACTTGTATTTATAGCCAAAGTTGGGCTGAAATATGAAGAGGTGCAACTCTTCAGAATGGCTGTTTTTTGCAAAAACGCCCATAGAGTAAATGCTATGACATAGTTGGCTATTTACTCAATAATAAAGAGGAAAAATTGAAGGGTAGTTAATTTTCTGTTACAAAACAGAAAACTAAATTCTGGATAATTGAAATAGATTTAATATTAATATTTATTTTAATATTAATATTTGGTTATTAAAACAAATATTTAATAACATTTCTGTTAATATTTACTATTAACAAATAAATTTGGTCCAAAAAATAATCTCTCGATCGATTTGATCAAATCCGAGGCCGAGCCGAGCGAGCGACGACGACGGCGCGATGCTTGCTTTCTTCTCAAATCTTTATTAGCTAGAAGAAGCGCAATTGCTTATATACCCATCAAAAGTCTTTTCCTCTTCCTATGTGGAACAATTAAGGAGGGAAACTCAAATATTTCTTTTTCCCCTCCATTTCCCATTCACCCATTTTAAACATTAATATATCATTAATTACTTTAAAAACTCCCAACAATAGGTAAATGCTACCTAAGATTTCACGAGGGTTCAGTTTCATTACAAAATAAGCAAGTGGAGCAAGTGAGGATTGATATAGTAAGGATCATTTTGGACAGTTTACAATAAAATATTGCCTATGGGTAATGGTTAAGACATTAAATAAAGAAGTGGTGATTGATATAATAGAACAATTAATTATTTTGGACGGAGGCATAGTAATTATTATTGCTGTGCTAATGGCTGAGTTTTGATTGGATCTTCCTTTTCTACCTATTAAAATCTTTTGATTTCTCTAAATTAACCAAGTCATTGGCAACAAACCTTTAGCCTTTATCGCTTCCTTTTTGCGGATTTCCTGCTCTAACTTGCTACAACTCTTTCACCTTTTCTGCTGGAGTAGCATACATGTTTATTTTTTGTTTTTAATTGGAAATGGTGGGGGCCTGAATAATTAAAAAAAATTGGAGAGAAAAATATATATTTATAATAAAATAGAGTTGCAAGCATTAGATTTACAAGTGTAATGCCCATTTTGCAAAGGAATTTAAAGTATATAAAAAATAGAACAGAAAAGAAAGAAACGTTTTAATTAGGGATCTTTTCTATTTGTAAATTTTGTGACCAAGAAATAAATATCAGTCCCTTGACTAATTTATTCTCTTAATTTCTGTCATGTTGATATAGTTTCGCATGCAAGTTAATTTTGACTGTTGGGTTTTGTCAAAGAAATTAGCTTAAATTAAGTAATAATGTGAAGCAGGAAAATAGACAAGAAATATAAAGCGGAAGAAGGAGCTTTCTTATTTCTTCAAGTGTGTTACGTATAACTTTTCATGTCTCTAATCTTATTATTATATAGAGGGTTACCAAAGATTGTCTTAAACATAACATTACCTATTGAGATTATCATGGAGGAAAATTATGGAGGTTATGGAGGTGTGAGAGTTAAAAACATAATGTGGATAAGTACGAGGAGGTTATATACATAATAAATATAATTTACAATAATTTTCAAATAAGTATTTAAATATTTTTAGGACAAGTTTGTTGGCATATGCAAACATATACGCGTATCTAGGCAATCCACTGTATCCTCACTTGAAGTATTCCACAAAATCAATTTAGAAAATTTTCTTTTAGAAACACAATTGGGTTATTATTTTCTGAAACATACTCCCTTTGGTTCAAAATAAGTGATTTCTTGGTTGTTTTCACACAGATTAAAAAATTTACCTTTTAACATTAATTAGCAATAAAATTAACCATATTAATCTTTACTATCTTTTCACATAAACACTCATCAATCTAGGAAAAAAATAATTAATTCATTCTTAAAATCTAAAAAATAAATCACTTAATAAAAAAAATAAAAAAATCTTTTATTGTGAACAGAAGGAAGTACCGTTTTTCAGGTTCATCTAATGAACCAATTATTGCAAAGTATGTCTTTTCGTTCTTGTTTGAAAGCATACATGAAAAGTAGAGTGGTGGGTAAAACTAGGCAGTAGAATAGAATATCCCGTTATAAATTATTACTAGTAGTTTTAGCTGTTTCTTAAACGTGTTTAAACCTTGAACACAATTCACCAACCTCTCAGAGATGTAGAGTGGTTGGTTTAGTTTAATTAACCATAGCCATTAAAGTACAATAGGAAGCTTATAATTCAGTAATATATAAGTGAATGTCTTTCAGAATATGTATGAGTTCAATTCTCATCGTATTTTTTCTTACGTTCTTTCCTCATATCTTATACTACCATATTGTTTACCCTTAAAACCGGATAGCAATTAAATTTATAAATAATTTTAAAAATATATGATTTCACTTAGCACAAACTAAAAAATATATAAATTAATATTAATAATTGACTATGAATAAAAATAAAGCAGACCAATATAATACGCAGCTTTGGTCCTCGAGCTATGTCGCCCTCGAACCAAATGAGTATGATATTGAAAAGGATAAACTGAACTACAAGGTATGAGAGCTTTAAGAGAGAGAATATATTATATTGTTTTGTTCTGCGTGAATGTGATGTTTACAAAATGATTAGAACCTCCTTTTGTGTATAAGAGTTCTACATATGGCACAATTCTAAATACAGAAAGAAATCTCATGATTGGCTAATCAACCGGACTTGACTTGATACGTGCCGAGATTTCCGCCACGATCCTTGCCCGATCACGGATATCTCGACTTTCTCTTATTCGAATTAGCAGGCTTTCTTCAATCTCGCTCGATCTCTATCCCACTCGGTCTCAATCTCGATCGGTCCCTGAATCACGAGCTTGGCAATATATCTTCATGTCACGACCCGATATAACTTGGGATCGAACATTGGCATGCCGCCCCAGTCTCGATTATTTTGACCGTATACAAATAGTCCCCTCGTTTTTTGGAGAGTAATGACAAGAAACGATTTGAGTCCTCGATCTTCACCTTAGTGCATCATGACATAAGCATCGTGACTTAAGCAGCATAGGTGACCGAAACGTCTCGTCGATACAGTTTCCCACGCATGTAATGCGCGTCAGTCGACGGTCGGCCACGACAAGCTTTGAAACGTTGTTGTGAAACCAATAAATAGCCTCCTTCTTCATTATTTTAAACTTTACTTTTCAAATCTTCTTCATTCCAATCTTCATAGTTATTTGGCTTCTTCAAAGCTTCCTATCTTCAGGTCTTTGAGTCTCTTTGCTTGTTCTTCCTAAAACACCTAATATTTCAATCTCTATTCTTCTTTGCCCACAAAACCTAAATGGCCAAAACATCAAAAATTGTTCCGCAGATAGAGACTGCTTCCTCATTGTATTGGTAAAAAATATATAGCCTTACACGTGTACAGATTTTGGATGACTCAGCCAGCCAGGTGGACCAATCAAAATATCACACGCGGACGCGGGATAAAGAGATACGGTCGATACAAGGAATTAGCTACGGAAAGATCACCAAAGAAGAAAAGGCACGGTCACGACGAATCCGGACGCAATAACAGGCCGATTCAAAGATCAACAATCAATGTTCCGTACGTTATGCAACTCCTAAAATAACAGTTACTATTCATCTTTGTAACGCCTCATAAATGCAATAATTAAGCATTCAATAGGCTTCATGACGGAAATACAAACGTTGTACTAGGAGACCATCCCTATAAAAGGAATGTGAATGTAACAAACAAGGGCATCTGATTTTTGGGAAATAAAGGCTTCTTTTATTCTTTCGCTCTCAATTATCGATATTTACTCTCTATTTGGTTAATTTGATTATCAGTAACCCGAGTTTTTCTTAAATTAAGCTTTAGTCAAAAGAATTCATTTTTTGGTTAAACACTCGTCCCGGCCGGCCGACGAGAAAATAGCGGTGGAGCCATGCCCTGAAGAGTTTGTTCTCAGGGGGTGTGTAATTGATTCTGACTTTAAGGTCAAGAAAACCTCCCCGGTTCTTGGTCGATGTGAGCCGGTATCGAGATATATTTTCTTGATACCCAAAAGCCTCCTTGACCAGGTAAAGAAAAGATTGCGACTAGGTAAATAAAGAGGTGGCGGTGCCGGCACCAGAAGAAACGATCACCACCCACGTGGAAGGGTTCCTAAGTGTTTACACTTACCCCTTCACGTTGGTCCCCCTCGATCCGATCATCGTAGACTTTTGCAATAAATACGAGGTGACCCTTGGCCAAATTCACCCCTTTTTCTGGAGGACCATGATACTACTCTGTTACTTCATGAGCAAAATCGACGGGCTTCCCTTCAACCTCGACCACTTCATAAGGTTGTATATCCCTCTACTCTATCAAGGTGGGGTGATAAAGCTTCAACGTCGGGCCACCAAGGCACCTATCTCGAGTATAGATGAAGACAAAGACTGGGGCTGGATAGGCCGGTTTGTTCGAGTGAAGACCACAGACCTAATCTCGCCCGAGAGCATGCCATTTCCTGATAAATGGAATATGAAACGTAAGTATGATTCCGTCCTTAACTTCTATTCGTTGTTTTTACTTCTTCATCCTTTCTTATGAGTGTTCTTCTCGATGCAGCAGTTGCTTGGATGCCGGGTGCGGTTCCCCACCTTGAGAACTGGGTTAGGAGCCTGGTTTTGATGTCAATACATGTCGAGCGCGCATGGCGCAATTTGTTAAAAAGTCGGTGGGAGGCTAGTAATCATGGTAAGCCTACTTCCTGATTTTCCAATTTGTCCATTCTTCAAACATCTTGTTGAGCTTACTTATTTCTCCTTTTGTAGGTCTCGAGAAGGAAACGACTATGAGACCCCCATACGATGAGGAAGTTTCACTACCTATCTCGAAGCCGGAGAAGGAGAATAAGAGGAAAAGGGCCTCGAACTCCGAGAAGAAAAAACCCAGAAAGAGAGTAACTCGTAAACCCAAGGGGAACACTATCCATCTGACTTTGGAGTTAGTCCAAAGGCTAAGGGAAGAAGAAGAAGAAGAAGAAGATGATGATGATTCAGGGTTGGTGGCCCGTACGCGAGCTAACGCCGAGACTCAAAGAGTTACTGAGCCGGTGAAAGCTGAAATTGCATTACCCCGACCTGATGAGATCCAGGGGGAAAACTCGGCCAAAGTCCCCGAGCCGGAAAGAGGCGACGGTGCCTCACCTCAGGTTGAGAAGGTCGTTGAGGAGGCGGTGGATGTTGTTATAGAAACAGGGCTCGAGGCTCCCCGAGATGGAGGCGGTGCCCCCAAAAACCCATTTGGGGTAATAGAGATTGGATATTCCCCCCTCGTTCCCTTCATTCTCTGAGTCGATGATACGCGAAGCTTAGGCGGTGGAGACTTGACACCGGGAAGAAGCCCATGGAGAGGGAGATCCTTTCCGTGGTTATTTTGTTAGGGTAGAATATGTCGCTGGTCTGAGTGACTTGGAGGTATCGAGGAAGAGCTCGAACGAAGCCTCCTCGATCTTTAAATTGACCTATCAGTGTTTGGCCCCCAGTGCCAATCCCGATCGTAGGCGGTCAATTACCATATCGGTCCTGAAGGATGCTTGAGTTCTTTATGCCCCCGTAGGGGTGGTTAGTTACCTCCGATGCTTGGTAACGGAAGAAGACCAAGCCCGGATGGACGAGGTGGGAGCACCTTATCTTTTCAGCGAAGCCCAACATGCTCTAAACCGGGTAAGTCCATATTTTCTTTGCCGAGGTCAATTTTCATACTTGTACTTTTCTCCCTTTGTATAATTCCTTCTTTCTTTTTTTGTAGGCTTATGTGCTTCATCACGAGGCTTTCTTCTGATCCCGGGGGGAGCTGAGCCGGTTTGAGGCTGAAATCCGAGGGCTCACCGAGGAGAAAGATGCCTTTAAGCTTCTTAGTGCGCAGAGAGAAGAGGAAGCAAAAGAACTTCGTGCTGAGCTAGAAGCAACTCAAAAAGAACAAGTTGATTTGGCCGAGCAGGTAAAAAGAATCTTTGTAGTTAATGACAATGACTCGGGCGTGGTGGCTAACAGTTCGGTCCCACAGGTCTAGCAAAAACTTGATGTGATCGGACAACTTCGTGAGGAAGTGGATGCAGTGAGGGCGGAGGCCGAGGCGTAGAAGAAGAACATGGATCACCTTGCCTCAGAAAAGGAGGCTGCCCGAGCTCAACTGACCTCGACTGAAACCCAACTCCAAAGCATGAAAGAGAAAGCCTTGGTGCAAGCCAAGAAAATTGAGGAGTTCTAGTCTTGGTTGGGTTCAACAACTTCAGATCGAGAGAAGTTGGTCACAGAACTTGCAGCGGCCAAATCGAAGGTCGAAACGGCCAAGGCTAATGCTGCTGCAATGGTGGCCATCTACCGGACCGACGTTGAAGCTGCTCAGGTTCGAGCAAAGGAAGTTGCCGAAGTTGCTCATGCTCGAGAAAATTGGGTTGCTGAGCATGCTAAATGCCAATCTCGAAGGGACACTCTCAAGGAGATCCATGCTCATGGCTTCGATCTTATAGTCGAGATCGAGAGTGCTAAGGAGCTTGAAGCTGAAGAGTGTTGGCCTTTCATGATGACGACGATTCTGAGAGAATTAACGGATCTGAAAGTGGAGAAAGTCCCGAGAGTGAAGATGTTGCTCTTGGAAAGACTAGGCCTTTTAGAATATGTATATTTTGTGTTTCTTTTAAGGTCGTTTCGGCTTTTTGTAGTGAATTTCGATCGGGCCATGCTGCCCTTGTAAATGTTTTTTGACATATATATATATATATATATATAAACCTTTCTTTCCTTCTTCCTTTTAAAATTATGAAGTTGCTTCTAAGGTCTGAGGTCGAGACAATTTACTCGAAACCGAACTAGTGTAGCTCTTAGGCTTTATGATCGGGCGAGGGTCTGTTCGAACACGAAATAGGGTAACCCTTAGGTTTTTTGGTTGAGCGAGAATAATCTCTCAAAACAGCCCTTAGGCTTTTGTATTTTTTGTATTAGATCGACCTGGCCTTTATAAAAGATTGTTTATACAAGTAAGGCTTTCTCCCCTTTTTGGCTTGAATTTTTTTTATCACTTGTGTTTACGAAACTTGTAATGCCTTAGCAAGAAATAATAAGGGACCGTTCGAGAGTTCAAACAATTTGGCACTCATTAGAGTTTTTGAGGCTTGATATTATGAAGCCTTTTACGACTTTGGCGGGGGTAGCATTTTTAACCGGTTATGAAAGAATTTGATGGCCTATTTTGTTACAGAATCCGGACATCTGCGAACCGTGTTAATTTGGTCGTAGCCTCTAAGTACAGGATATGCCCGTTGGGATTATTTTCCCATTTTACTTCGAGATTGCCTGAAGTATCAGTCCCCGAGCGGATTGGTCGTGGCCTTATAAAATTCTAGGATTTGCCTAAAAGGTCTTATGGCCTCTAGGTTTCGACAATTCGATCTTGTTCGAATTTACTTTTCGGACGGTAGTCCCTGAGTATGGGGATGATTACCCGAACTCTGATTATGATCGACCCTTAAGCCCGTTTCAATAATAAATCGAGAGTATGAAATTATAAAGTAGAAAAAACTTTCTAAGGCATGATATATCGGCAAGGAAAAATATTCTCTTCATAAATGATTATACATGCGTACATGTTCTGTGCCAGGGATCGATCAACCTATATGGGCACGGGTCGTTTGACCATTTGGCCCTTACATATTTCACCTATCGAGCCCCCGCTATTATGAAGTAATTTACTCGCAACAAAGTTGACATTCGAAAGCAATGCTCCCTAGTATTCGAGGTTGATTGCAAAGAAGCCTCAGATATTGTTGAATTGTTATAAGTTAACACGATCAATGGTTGCCTCATTAAAAACCTCGCCGGAAAACTCATTCGGGACAACACCGGTCTAATGAAAAAATAATGCAACGCGTGATTTCAGACCTAAAGAACTTATGTCGAAGATTCCATAGCTATTTCTGGTCGAACACCTGCAAGAGTTAGTTTAAAATAAAAATGAAAATGGAAGGGGGGTCGTACCTTAGCAGTAGTATCGTTTTAGGTGCAATATGTTCCAATTGTTCGGTAGTTGTTTGCCTTTCATCGTGCCGAGCTTGTAAGATCCTTTTTCGGTGACTTCGAGAATCTAGTATGGTCCTTCCCAGTTTGGCCTAGTTTTCTTTCATTTGGATTTCGGGTGTTGAGGGTGACTTTTCTTAGCACAAGTCCCCGATGTTAAAATGTCGAAGATTGGCTCTTCGATTGTAGTACCTTTCGATCCGCTATTTTTGGGCGGCCAACGGGACGAGGGCGGCGTCGCGTCTTTTATCCAACAACTCTAGGCTCGTATTCATGGCCTCGTTATTTGACTCTTCTATTGCATATCAGAACATGATACTAGGTTCTCCGACCTCGACCAAGATTAGAACTTTGGCGCCATATACTAACGAGAATGGCGTTGCTCCTGTACTTGACTTCGATGTTGTGCGGTATGCCCAAAGAACCTTGGGCAGTGTCTCTCTCCACTTCCCTTCGATGTCGGTCAATCTCTTCTTAAGATGCTGAATGATGGTTTTGTTGGTCGATTCGGCTTGTCCGTTCCCGTTGGGATGATAAGGTATTGATAGGATCTTTTTGATCTTATGATCCTCGAGAAATTTAGTCACTTTACTGCCGATGAATTGTTTTCCATTGTCACATACAATCTCGAAAGGCATCCCGAATCGACATATGATGTGGTCCCAAATAAAGTCTATGAATTCCTTTTCTTTGACTTTCTCAAAAGCTTGTACTTCAACCCTCTTAGAAAAATAATCAGTCAATAAACTGAGCTTTACCTGGGGCCAACAGAAGAGGGCCGACGATGTCCATTCCCCATTTCATGAACGACCATGAGGATAAGACCGAATGAAGCTGCTCCCTGGGTTGGTGAATCATTGGATCATACCTTTGGTATTTGTCTCATTTTCGAACGAATTCCTTTGCATCTTTCTCTATGTCGATCCAATAATATCTGGACCTGATTAATTTGTGCACCCATGATTCGGCGCCGGAATGATTCTCGCAAGTGCCCTCGTGGATTTCCCTTAGGACGTATTCGGTATCTCCTGATCCCAGACATATTGCTAACAGACCATCGAACATCCTCCTAAACAACGTTCCGTCTTCGGACAAGGTGAACCGTGCTGCCTTTGTGCGTATAGCCCTCGACTCCTTCAAATTTGATGGGAGTTTTCCTCTCTTTAAATAATCTACATATTTGTTTCTCCAATCCTAGGTCAAACTCGTGGAGTTTATCTCGGCGTTTCCTTCCTCGATCACCGATCTCATGAGTTGTACAATAGCCCCTGAATTGAGTTCGTCGTCTTCGAACGATGACTCTAAGTTTGCGAGAGCATCAACCTCATTGTTCTGATCCTGAGGCACATGTTGTAAGGTCCATTCCTTGAATCGATGTGGATTCATTTGTAGCTTATCCAAGTACCTTTGCATTCAGTCTTCTCGAACTTCAAAGGTCCTGTTGACCTGGTTCACAACGAGGAGGGAGTCATATTTGGCTTCGATCACCTCCGCCCCAAGCTTTTGTCTAGTTTGAGCCTTGCAATCATGGCCTCATATTCGACCTCATTGTTATTCAATTTCGTAGTTATGATAGATTGCCTAACTAAGTTACCTGTGTGCGATTTTAGCACGATACCGAGTCCGAACCCTTTTACGTTTGAAGCAGCGTCCGTAAAGAGGGTCCAGATTCCCGAAGATGTACCCAATCTTACTAACAGTTTCTTTCGACTTCGGGTACAAGAGCCCGCGTGAAGTCGGCCACGAAGTCTACCAAGATTTGAGACTTGATGGCCGTTTGGGATCGATATTCAATATCACACCCGATGATCTCTACGACCCATTTGGCCAACCGGCCCGAAAGTTCGGGCTTATGCAAAATATTTCGAAGTGGATAAGTCGTTACAACACATATTGGATGGCACTGGAAATATGGTTTTAGTTTCCTAGAGGTGCATATTAAAGCAAGCGCTAATTTTTCTAAGTGTGGATATCTGGTTTCGGCCTCACCCGAGGTCCGACTAACATAATATACAGGGAATTGAGTACCTTGTTCTTCTCGGACCAAGACTCCACTTACCACCATCTCCGAGACCGCAAGATACAAGTGAAGTTGCTCGTCCGCTATTGGAGTGTGAAGCAGCGGTGGACTCGATAAGTACCGCTTTAGTTCCTCCAAGGCTTGCTGGCATTCCGGAGTCCACCCAAAGTTATTCTTCTTTAATTACGAGAAGAATCAGTGGCTTTTATCTGACGATCTTGAAATAAAATGACCCAAGGTGGCTATGCGCCCCGTTAGTCGCTCCACGACCTTTACACTATCTACTACCGTGATGTCCTCGATAGCTTTGATTTTATTGGGGTTGATCTCGATCCCTCGATTTAATACCATGAAGCCAAGAAACTTGCCTGAGCCGACCCTGAATACACATTTTTCTAGGTTGAGCTTTATGTTGTATTTCTTCAATATATTGAAGGTTCCCTGCCAATGCTTCAAATGGTCCTCTGCTCGCGGGGAATTAACTAGCATGTCGTCAATATAACTTCCATTGATTTTCCTATTTGTTCTTCAAACATTTGGTTTACTAGGTGTTGATAAGTTGCACCATCATTTTTTAAACCGAATGGCATTACATTATAACAGTAGGTTCCGTACTTAGTGATAAACAAGGTTTTTTTCTGATCTTCCGGGTTCATCTGTATTTGGTTGTACCCGGAGTAGGCATCAAGAAAACTAAGAATCTCGTGGTCGGCCGTGGCATAGATCGTACGATCATTATTAGGCAAAAGAAAAGAATCCTTAGGGCATGCTTTATTCAAGTCTTTGTAATCTACACACATTCTAAGTTTATTTCCCTTATTAGGGACTACCACTACGTTTGCTAACCATTTGGGATACTTTACTTCCCGAATGGATCCTATTTTGAGAAGTTTGGTTACCTCGTCCTTGATGAAGGCATTTACCTCGGACGGGGGCCTTCTTTTTTGTTTCACCGGGCATAATTTCAGGTCCAGGCTCATTTTGCGAGTGGTAATTTCCGGTGAGATCCCTGATATCGAGGTGGGACCAAGCAAAGCAATTCACGTTAGCTTTAAGGAACAAATAAGTTTTTTCCTGAGCTCGGGGGTTAGCCCCGTGCCCAGGTATACCTTCCATTCGGGCTGATGCTCGGAAAGTGTGACTTGTTCCAGCTCTTAGACCGTTGACTTGGCGGCGGCGGAGTCATCGGGAATTATGAAGGAACGAGGTATCCTGTAGTCATCATCCTCGTCGATCCCTTGCTTCTCCAATTGGGTCGAGGCCGGTGTCTGTGGTTGCTATTTAGCCTCCTGTTTTCCCTTCGGATCCGATCCTTTTGTAGAGTGTGTCCATACCAGTATTACTTCATCGACTACGAACATTTCTTTTGCGGTGGGCTGCTCTCCGTAGACCGTTTTAACTCCCTATGATGTCAGAAACTTCAAAACCTGGTGAAGGGTCATGTTATGGATCCATGGTCTTCCGAACATAGCGTTATACCTTATGTCACCCTCGATCACATGAAACTTCATTTCTTGGATGGTTCCGTCCATATTAACCGACAAAGTTATTTCGCCTTTGGTGGTCTCGGATGCTATGTTGAAGCCGTTAAGTACTCGGGTTGTGGGCACAACTTGATACTGTAGGCCGAGCTATTATACGACTCTCGATCGAATAATATTGGTCGAGCTACCTGGATCAATCAGACCACGTTTAACTTGAGTTTTATTCATAAGAACAGATATTACCAGTGCGTCGTTGTGATGTTGTAAGATTCCCTTGCATCCTCGTCGTTGAAAGACAAGGTCCTTTCCGATACATAATCACGAGTTTTCTTTTCCCTCGTGATCGACACCTTGGTGCGTTTGAATTCGGGCCCCTGAGGAATATCGACCCCTCCAACAATCATGTGGATTACGCGTTCTGGCTCTTCTTATTCATTTTGTCTGTTTGAATCTCTATTTCTGAAGTGGGTCTTAGCCCGATCGCTTAAGAATTCTCGATCGTTGAACAACCGAGCTACCTCCTCCCTCAGTTGTCTACAATCTTCTATTTTATGGCCATGGGTGCCATGATACTTGCACAAATTAGGGTTGCTCTCGGACGGGTCAGTCTGCAGAGGGCGAGGCCATCTAGTGTCTTTTATATGCCTGATGGCTAACACATCAACGTTGATGTTGAATTTCGATAGTCGAGGTGATTCTTTGGGCTCGACATTCCTATCGAAACCAATCTTGCTCATGAGCCCTCGAGAGCTCTGACCTCGATCACCTTGGACAGGGTAGCGTCCAAGCCCGTTGTTTCTCCGATCTCCACCGTATGGATGGTAACGATCTCTATTCGACCGTGGCTCCCGGTCAATATCCCTTTTAACTCTATCGACGGGCCTTATGGGATGAACGGACCCGGAAATAGTTCCCAACTGGTCGTCTTCGACCCTAATCTTTGACTGATACCAATTATGTTCATCGGCCCAGGTGACGGATGGGTATTCAATCAAGTTCTGTTTCAATTATTGTGAGGCCACCGACCTTCACGTTTAATCCTTGGGTGAAGGCCTGAACGGCCCAATCATCGGCAACCGGCGGTAGTTCCATGCGCTCCATCTGGAACAGAGATGCAAATTCTCTGAGCATCTCGTTATCTTTCTGCTTCACTTTGAAGAGGTCCAACTTTCTGGTCTCGACCTTTATGGCTCCGGCGTGGGCTTTAACAAAGGAATCTGCGAGCATGTCAAAAGAATGGAGTTGGGTGGCAGATTATTGTACCATATCATTGCTCCCTTTGATAGGGTCTCCCCGAATTTCTTTAGCAATATGAATTCGATCTCATCATCCTCTAGATTGTTCCCCTTAATTGCACATGTGTAAGAAGCAACATGCTCATTGGGGTTAGTAGTTCTATTATACTTGGGGATTCTGGCATGCAGAATTTCATTGCTAGACTTCAGATTGTTCTTTTCGCCATGATGGCCAGACCCATCCTCGACGTCCAAGTGAACAGACTGAGAATTTGACATTTTTAAGCTGGCCTGAAATTGAGACCTTAAAGAACTAGTGTAAAATAGAGTGCGTTATGGAGATTTGTACCAAACCATCACTATTATCCTTAGCCGCACAATAGGCACTAAACTGTTTGCCCTTAAAATGGATAACAATTAAATTTGTACGCGGTTCTAAGGATATGTGGATTGATTCAATACCAGTGATCAAGAATGTTAGATAAACGAATGAAAGACAAAATGAATAATCAAACCAGTTATAATGTTATGACCCGGCTTGAACTTGGGTTGGACTATGGTTTTGTCCTTGATCGGACCCTCGAGGAGGAGCCAATAGAGAATGAATAACAAACAATAAAGTAACAACTTTGCTATAACTAGAGAGTAGTAAAATTCTAAGAAAGGTAAACAATCCTCTTTTTCATTAATCACTTATCCGCTGATGATACGGGCCGAGATCGACGCCATGATATCCGACGGGAGTGCGGATATCGCGCCCTCTGTTGGTCGTGTGTAATCGTTATCGTATTTTCTGAGGTGTCGGAGCTCGTTCCGGGATCAGAGAAGTAATGTCTTATCAAGCCCGGTGGCGACCTCTCCGTTCAGACCTTAGTACGAGGCGTCCCGACTTCGATTCCGACCACATATAATCATGCCCTTGATTCCTTTGACCCGCCGGAAAGTCGAGGTGTCAGTTATCCCGATTTTACCCGTATACATAAATACCTCCAAAAGCCAACAAGAATAAAATAAAAAATCATATAAAGGGGGAAGTCACAAGAAAGATGCAGCAAAGACAACAAGACTCACAAGAAAAGACAGATCCTACATCTGCTGCTATAGACTTACCAATTCAGATTATCCAAAACCGCGTTGTAATTCATCGCTATTTGTTTTTAAACAATTATAAAAGTACATTTTTTTAACTTAACAAATACAACTTGCAAAGCCACTAAAACAAGACAAGCGCATAAAAAATAATAATTTTAAGGTGGTAAAAGTTTCCTTGATATTGGCCTACCACTGCAGCTCCCACTCTTCTTTTATTGTCTTTTGTCATTATTTTATCCTATTTCCTTTAATTGATGCAGTTCTAACTTTCTTTTTCAAATTCCTAGCTTTAAATTTACTCCAGAAAAGGAAATTCCATTCCACTAACGTTCTCTTCCCAACTGCCTCATGACAAAGTAAAAAAAAAAGAATCACAATATCTTTTATATTATTTTTTCCCCAAAAAATCCACCGTCATCCTCTCCTCAACTTTATCCAAATATGTTACCAAACTTCAGATTGTACAAAAATGGCGTGGCGTTTGCGCAAAATAAGTTCTTTGTTTGGCAAAATTATTAAAGTACTATATTTAAGTAGTCACTTAACGTTTTTATTTGGTCACAAACTTTTACTTCCTTACTTTTTTTCAGGTCACAAATTTGTTGTCCTTACTTTTTTTCGAGTCACAGGCTTAGAGCCCGTTTGGATTAACTGATGATAGCTGATAAGCTTGAAGTGCTGATAAGTTATTTTAAGTGTTGTAATTAGTTTTTAAAATAAATATTTGTGTGTTTGGATAGAAGTGCTGAAACTGATAATAATTAGTTAATGTGTTTGATAAAAAAGTGCTGATAAGCTATTCTTTCGTTAAAATATCTAAAATACCCTTGATTGTTTTTCAAAAGATTATAAATTAAAATAATTCTTTGTAAAAAAATAATTAACAAGAAATATTGAATTAAGAGAAAGTCAAAGAATTTATTTTGGAAAAAGTATTTTGTGAATTAGAAAATATTATTAAGGATAAATTAGTAAAAATGTTGGTCAAACTAAAAGTGCTTATAAGCTGAAAAGCCATAAGTTGAGGGTGACCAGCTTATGACTTATGGCTAAATTTAGCTTATAAGCACTTGACTTATAAGCACTTTGAGTGTTTACCAAATGCGTAGATAAGCCAAAAGCTGATTATAAACCAGTTTGACCAGATTATAAGCTTAGCCAAACACCCTCTTATTGTTGCCATAAGTAGTTACATTATTAATTTTACAACATTTTATAAAAAAAAAGGATTTACGCTATTAATACTTAACAAAATTAAAATTAAAATTAAAATCCAAAAGAATAACTAGAGAGCAAAAATGACTCAAACTCGAGGGTGATCCGCTATCTTTTACATACTACATCATTTTCTTTTTCAAATTTTGTTAAACGACAGTTGACCTAATTCTCCCCACCCCTCCCTTCCCAATTTACGTATCACCCTTAATCATCCAACCCACCCCCCACGCTCACCCCCTACCCCACCCCCAAAAAGAATTTCTAATAAAATCCTTCCAAAGACATACTCTCTCTCAGTCAAATTTTACTGCCATTTCTACAAATCTTGACTTCACATCCATATCTAACAAACATTTATATATAATAGTGACATAGAAATAGAGACAAATAGCTTGGATTTTTCCTTGAGAGGAAAAAAAACAGAGAAATGGGGAATTCGTTTGGGTGCTCGGCGTCCGGCGAACGGCTGGTATCGGCGGCAAGAGACGGCGATTACGTGGAAGCAAAGATGTTGCTTGATTGCAATCCATGCCTCTCAAAATACTCTACTTTTGGGGGCCTCAATTCCCCTCTTCACTTTGCTGCCGCCAAAGGCCACAACGACGTATTTTCTTTTCCTTTTTTTCACCTTTTTTTTTTATCTCTAATTTCTTTGTATGATATGTTCTGAATCAATTTTCAGATTGTTGCGTTGTTGCTTGGGAACGGTGCTGATGTCAATTCTAGAAATTACTGTGGTCAGGTAACGGAAAAAGAAAGAATTTTTTTTTACCCATTTTTTCTCTTGCTAGTTCCTGTTTAGGTCTTTACAAGATTATTCTATGAGCTGATATTATTTTGATAAGGGGTAGTTAGTTAATGAAAGATCAGCTTTATGAGCTGAATATTTCTTCAATTTTAGTGTTGGAATACATTTTGGGGCACTTTGAGCTGAGTTTTCTTGAATTGCCAATTGAATTGATGGATTTCTAAATTGAATCTGACGGCTGTGTTGTTCTTTTAAAGACGGCATTGATGCAGGCGTGTCGATATGGTCACTGGGAAGTTGTTCAAACCCTTCTTCTTTTTAGATGCAACGTGAGCTTCCCTTATTCTACTTTCCCCCTAAGGGGTTCTTTTTTCACTTGTTAAATTGGCTTCTAAGACCTCCATGTCATTCTTCTAATAGAATATTTTCCCCCTTTTAAATCTTGAATATTTGTTTCAGGTTACGAGGGCGGATTATCTAAGTGGGAGGACAGCTCTCCATTTTGCAGCAGTGAATGGACATGTTAGATGCATACGACTCGTGGTGGCTGATTTCGTTCCTAGTGCCCCTTTTGATTCTATAAATGCTCAAACAGATGCTGACAGGGGTGATAGTTCAAACTCAAAATGCAAGCATGAGCAAAGGTGGGTCATCTGCTTGCATTTATTTGTTTTCATTCTTGTTATAAGGATTCATGTTGAATTGCAACAAAGAAGACGGAGGTGGTAGTGTAAACATATGTTCTTGTTAAAGAAAGGCCTTGTGGGTGTATCATTTGTTAGCTTTTTATAGAATAGATGGCTGTCTAGGTTTTGATAAAAGAATTAGTTAAAAGTTGAGCTAATATCTAACCATGTTCATGAGTTCTGGCATGTTCTTTGACATTGAGGGTTTGGATTCTTCTTGGAAAAATTGGACAATTCTATCTGGTAAGCTTCATATACTTGGCTGATCGTTTTATTTGCTTCCTTTTCATTGCAGTGCACTGTCAAAATTTGTAAACAAAGCTGCTGATGGTGGTATTACTGCTCTTCATATGGCTGCATTGAATGGGTATTTTGATTGTGTCCAGCTCCTGCTTGATCTTAATGCAAATGTATCAGCTGTGACATTTCACTATGGGTCATCGATGGATCTGATAGGTATAAGCTCGCTCGAGGCATGATTAAATGTTTTTGGTTGATTCATAATTGACATGCTTTCAAAATAAATTATTCTCTAGGAGCTGGAAGTACTCCTTTGCACTATGCTGCCTGTGGAGGAAATCTAAAATGCTGTCAGGTGATTGGCTAACTCGTCTTCCCACTGATATCTAATAATTTTACTTGTCAAAAGAAAAAGATGTTTACTTTTGACGCCTCCTGGTATTTACGTTATTATTTTCTGATGCAATCTGATCCTTGCTAACTTTTAAATGAAAATTTACTTTGTGTTCCTACAGATCCTTATTGCAAGAGGTGCCAGTCGATTGACATTGAACTGCAATGGGTAATCTATGCATAACTTTCTTCTCAGTTTAAACTCTCACAGCTGTAAATTTCCAGATGTCGCTCAACAGATATTGGATTCTTTCAGGTGGCTTCCTCTCGATGTTGCCAGGATGTGGGGGCGTCATTGGCTTGAACCGTTACTTGCACCAAATTCTGATTCAATAATTCCACCCTTTCCATCTTCAAGTTATTTATCGTTGCCTCTATTAAGCGTGCTTAACATCGCAAGGTAAATGGCAATTACCTTTTTTGCCATGCATAATGCTAATTTTTGGAGTGACAAGCGAGGGATAGCCTTGTAATAAGGACCCTCCACTTCCAAATATAATTACATAAGTAGGGTTTTGAGTTACCAAGAAGCAAATGTGGGAAATTGCCACTGTTCGACTTGTAGGTACAGGATAGTGGGGTTTCCATATATTTTTTCTTAAAAAAGCCGTATTTCTGAACTATCCGTCTTTGTCATCTGAAGTGGTTTGGTTGAAATATGTTTTGATGCATCAAATTTGTTACAGATCTATGTTCAATATCTACCCTAAACCTAGTCACGTATTGCCCGAGATATACTAACTTTTTAATTGTTAAGTTTTTCTTAATAGAGAGGAGGCAAATGCTTGTCATGTGATATTTCATTTTCAGATTACCTAGTGTTTTTTACGGTGGCCATGTTTGGTAGCTACTCTTTGAGAAGCAAAATAAGGAATGCCATTGATGAAAACTGAACTATTAGATGCAAACATCAATAGAAATGAATCGTTGTCAATGCTGCAAATCTGTTTGACAATGTTACATATGCTAGGGTAACTAAACAAAGTGAGGTCTTTGCTAGATGAGAATATCACAATGTTTGCTAAGTATATTATGTGTTCATTACTGCAAAAGGATACTCCATATATCGCTATAGGTTTGTAACAAGCAGTTCCCAGCCACTAACACATGCATTGTTGGATTGTTCAAAAGCTTTGAACATTTATTTTTTTCTGTGCATTCTATCTGTATGATGCACAGCATAAAGTGTAATGGAGCTTTTTAGCTTGTGAAGGCGTAAGCCTGATATATTATGATTGTTCCCACTCGTTTAAGTTCAAGCTTTAAGAAAACACCTTAACAAAACAATCCCAAAAATAAATAAATTAACCATTTGTCTAGCGGCTATTCGATGGAAACTTTCGTCGGTTGTGATATCTGATCTATTGGTTATTCATGTTGAAGCAGTAGTGTGATGGACCGCTAATTCTTTCTCGCCTTCCACTGAGGAATGTGTTGACTTTCAATGCTGGGCTTTGCTGATTTTTATTTGACCTGTTAGTAGTGGCTGTTACCTAAGTGATAGAATGAGCACTTGTTTTACTCTTCTCTTTGTGATTTCTCTTATCTTTCTTTGGGAATGGCATGGCAACCATACTTTACTACTGATCATTGTGAGCACTTTCTGCAGAGAGTGTGGTTTGCAGTCTTCAGCAACTTCGTCTGATGATTCTGATACTTGTGCCGTTTGCCTGGAGAGGGTATGTTCAGTGGCTGCCGAAGGTTCGTACCATTATCCTTTCAATTTGATTTTCTTCAATATATGAATTAGAGAGATTTCTATGAAATGTGGTTATGACAGCAATGTTATATACGAGCAAACTTTGGGCCTCTAGGGACCAACCTATCCACAAGATATGTATGTCATATAAATGCGAGTATTAAGATGAATATGTCTCATCCAAGATTGTCAAGATTTGAAATGATTACTTTTGATAAAGATTGCTAGTAACATAGAGGAAAAAATTAGAGAAGGTCGAGATATTTTAGCTTGATTATGCATTGACCTCATTATATAGAGGTGTGCCACTATGATTATTGAACATGATAGAAAAAAAAAAGACGAGATAAACCTAAAATCATGTGAAAGAAAGTTGTCTCAAAGACCTAGAATCCTTCAGAATCAATGCAAAGCTAAGAATAATTGAGAGAACTAGGGCAAAAGACTAATTATTTAGTATTGGAATGGGATTGGTCTGAATCAAGCAGATGGATACGTATAGAGAATAAACTAATTTGGAATTTGGCATAGTTGATTGATTGATATGAATCCGACAGATGATATAATATTTCCCTCTAATAAAAGGTTTTTGTTTCATGCATGATCAAGCACTAAGCAACCTTATCTATTTTTACATGAGCATGAACTACATTCCTCCTTTCCTCACATATTATGTGAGGAACACTCTCAAAATTAAGCCATTGTGCACACTCTAGACCTATCAAGTCTAGATATTGTTGTTTCACCCAAGGGTATGCAGATGAAGTTGGCATGAAAATCTTAAGGGATCAAAGTTTAAACTCCATAGAGACAAAAAAAGCCAGGAGATTTCTTCCCATCTACCGAAATCTTTTCTTCCCATCTATTTTGTTATAGTTGATGTTTTTCAACTCATCCAATAAGGAATGTATGCTGATCCAATCTTGTGCTTAAGGTAAAGAAACTTGATTGGTGCTCTTCGAAATCTGTTTGACATACTCTTTCCGTCCCGTTTTATGTGAAGGAGTTTGGAATACGAGGGTCAAAACACCTAATTTCAATGTGGATTCAGGCATAGATTGTTCAAGATTTTTCAAATAAGATTTTCACGTTTGAAGATTACATGATAAGTGCTATAAGTTAGTATCGTCAACAATTCAAATTATTTAAAAAAGTTTGAAATATTCGTAAAGACCAAATTGTTCGACTACCCGAACAATAATAGTATCGCACAAAATGGAGCAAAAGGAGTAATGAAAAAATGAGTACCATGAGATCTCCGCCTTTATACCAATATAGCAATGTCATTTTCATACCAACTGCAGTCGTGTTGTGCTGAATCCGGAAATGTGAGTTTGGAAAATTTATTTATTATGTAGGTGATATTAGATAATCTCACAGTTGTTATGTTTCTGGTATACATTGTTGGAAACTTAGGAAGATGATAACAGTTAAAATGACACTATAGACCCTGTAAAAATTAAAAGAGCTTTCTTGATTAATATAAGGGCATTTAGTTTGTTTAATATAAATTGAGTTTTTATTTTGTATCCGATATATTCAGGTTGTGGGCATCAATTGTGTGTAAGATGTGCACTCTATCTTTGCTCTGCAAGCAACATCCCGTCTGAATTATTGGGTCCGCCTGGCTCCATTCCATGTCCACTTTGCAGACATGGCATTGTCTCATTTGTAAAACTCCCTGGATCTCCTGCAAAGGAATTTAAGTTACATCTATCCCTTAGCTTATGCACACCGTGCATGCTTCATCCTCGTGAGCAAGATCGATCAACACCCTCTAGCGCACATGAAATTAGAAAGAATCGTGTTGCATCAGTGTCTTCTGATTTTTCCTGTCCTGTGACTTGTAGCCCATTTCCTTCTGTTGCAATCCCTTTGTGTACTTGTGATGAAGGACCTTCCCCAACTTTGGAATCCAGAGAAAATGACACTCAAGATGAAACTTCTAATCAGTCACAGTCCACTTCAAATGACCAAGACAAAATGAATGTGAGATTGGAGAAAACTACCTGCTCGAACATGTTTTGGGGCAGAAGAAGTTGCAGCAGGGAGCATCAGTGTAATGCTGAGATTAATGCTTAATATGCTTGCTTTGGCGCCCTGGGGGAGGAAATTTTGAGCCAAAACAGAGAAGCACATAAGATTCGAGGCTTGACGTTATTTCTTTCTTAAATGCTTTTGACTCTTGCGTGCAGCTTCTGTTTCACTTGCTGGTTTATGAGCCAGTAGATCCAGCGCTCCAGCGTCTTGAATATCTTAAAAATGTTGCCTTGATTATTTGGAGTTGGGGCTTGTAAAGAATTCAGTAGTAGGAGATTGGAGTACTTTAATCTTGAGATTGTTGTTAGGTAATTCTTTGTTGTTGTATGTAGAGCAATTATTATCAGTCTGGTTGAAGCAGATAATTTTAACCTGTTTGTACCAGTACCCCGTGAAGTTGCAAAAGATAGTTTTGAGTACTGGTGGGGTTTGTGAAGGTAAACACTAGGTTTCTGTAAACTGACAAAGACAGAGTGGAATAGGGGAAATTTGTATTACACATTTGCTCTGTTTGTACAACTTTTAATGTTCTGCTGTAGAAGTAGTGTGTTTGAGTATGTCAATTTAAGTTGTAAGTTTGGCAAGATATTGTATATTAGGTGTGATGTCTTCGGTATTGTGGAGATGGAGAAACTATTTAATTGGTGTATCGATGAACTACTACTATCTTATGGAGCGATAGGAAGTGGCCAAAAGGACCATGCCTGCCATCTCCATATTGGAAGTTCTGGTAGGTTAAAGCTCAGTTAGTCACTGATAACCACCAATAACGAAATGCATAATGTGACATCCAGTCTAACATCGAACAAGAGAGGAAGGTCTGGACATCTTATAAGCGGTTCCAACTTTTGACGTGAAGGGATTTTGTTTTCAAAAATCATTGTGTCTGTTCCAAATTTCTCTGTTGATTTTGGTCAAAGTACCCAAAATCGGTTGACCAGATACGACACAGATCCCACACCCATACCTACACCCATGTCGTGTCAATACGGGTGCGACATTAAAAGTGAAGAGTCCGAGCAACTTAGTCGAGAATTATGGTAGAGTGTTAGTAAGTAGTATTAGGCCTCATTTGTTTGCACTTAATGGAGGTCTGAATCTTAATCATTCGGATCTCAGACGTTAAGTGCGTTTGTTTTAAAGTCTGAATCTTAATTATTCAGATCTTAATCATTAAGTATTTTTTTTTTTTACTTCACAACCACTTAATGGGTCTGAATAGGTTTGTATGATTAAGATCTATAACAGAGACTTAATTTTATTAAGAGGCTATCATCCATATTCATTACTAATTGCCGTCACCGCCTACCATTATCAACTACCACCATGCGGCCACCACACCACCACCATCATCAATCATAGCCGCAACCATTATCGACTATCACCACCCACCATCTCCCCCACTGCAGGCTGCAACCACCATCATTCTCTACCACAATCAACACTCATTCACCTCAACTATCACAACTAACTACCCTATCACCATCAACAATCACAGACGGCACTGCCCATCATTATAACCTACCACCACCCACCACCACCTTCCTCAATCACAACTAGCACCACCACCCGCCATTATTAACTATCACCACTCGCCATCCTTAACTATCATAATCGCCACCATAACCAATCACCACTAGCTACTACCCTGAACCACCACCATCAACCAAAACTACCACCAACCACCGCCTTTAGTCGGCATTCACCTATTATCCATCACCACCAACAATTATCATATTTTAAATAATTATATATTGTATTGATAGAATATTAGATTAATTAATATTTCATTTGAATTTTATGTTTATTAATTTTCAAATAAAGATAAATCTTATACATTCAGATGTTAAAATCAAACAGTCTTAATCATTTAGTATTGAGATCTTAATACACGTCTTAATATTCAGTTGTGTATTCAGATTCGGATTTCTTAATCTTAATACACATCTTGATATTCAGATGTGTATTCAGACGTCTTAATCTTAAAAAAACAAATGAGGCCTTAGTAGCACTCTTGTATTTTCCTACACTTAGATCTCTTTTACTTCATGTTGCTTCGTTTACTTCAATTATCTTGTTTTCCTGTTACTATTTGGTGATACTCCTTCATTTTCTTCTTCTTATGTTTTCTCCTCCTTTTTTTCTTTTTCTTCTTCTTCTTCTTCTTCCTCCTCTTCTGCTTATTCTTCCTTTTCTTCTTTTACATATTTTCTTGAGAAGAAGGTCTTTAAGAAATAACCTCTCTACCTTCACCAGGTAGGGGTGAGGTATGCGTACACTTTATCTCCATGAACCTTATTTATGGAATTATACTGAGTTTGTTGTCGCATACTTGCATTCGGTGCTTTGAATTTTGGATTTGCTGATTGGTTGTTTTCACAGACTTCTTGTCAATCTTTAAGCGTGATAACGTGACATTAACAACAGTAAGAGAGTTGTCCGATTAAGAATTCTGCCCCTAATTGTACTTCGTATAGCTGTTTCCGTTAACTTTGTTTGTCAAATGACCACGTCCATCGGTTGTCGACACGTATCCTAATACTATCTTTGCTCTGTACATCTTTGAAAAGCCTTACGGAAACCACTCTAGAGGCTTTATCAATAGCCTATCAAAAGTCTCTCTAGTTGTTGGTTGCCTATACGATATAAATATCTTTTAGATGACTTGATAATGAAAAATATTATTTATATTAATGGTGTATATAATATATAAAACAAAAAGAGATATACAAAACTGAGCAGATAAATCCAACAAACAAGTTATACATAGTAACATGATCATACATATATAATTGGACATGAGCTTATAATATGATTGACAATGACACTTAAATCTCTTAAACCAATCAGAGAGGGGAAAGTAAGTGCCACGTTGTACTAATAGTAATCCGTATGCTGTCCGTACTATAGTTTAGGGTGCAGAGCTTATTTAGATGAACATGTTTAAGAAAAAGTTAGCGTAAATATATATCATCTTCTTCTGGCAGCAGTTTCTCTCTGGGCGTTGAAGTAGAGAGCAGCAACAGGGCATCCCAATCCATTTTCTGCTGAAAAACCTCTAGTATTGAATTGGTCCCTTGTTGCTGGTGGTTTCACTGTTTGCCTTCCTCTTTGTTTGTATAAAATGAATACATAGCGGTGAATCCCGATTACTGGCTTTGGACTCTCATAGCTCACTATTTCCCTTCCTGTATATAATGCAATTTTTTTAAAAGTTAAGATAGTTTCCAATACTACTATACTCTATTTTTGTCTAGCTACCATAATTTATTAGGCTAAGTCACTGCTTTAGACTTACCAAAAGAGACGTCTGTCGTACCAGGAATATCTGTTACAATCCTGAAATTTTTTATATAAGTTAACGTGAATGTCTTACACATAATGCAGAAAGAATAAGTTTGTGTTTTATTTCTTTTGCTCAATTTGAATCATCAGTATAAGAATTACCAGTGGAGGTGTTCCCTCAAGTATGGATCACTGGGACTTGGAGCATCCGGGTCGGTCATGATCTTTATTCCCAAAGAAAAGAATGAATAATCAGAAATGAAAAATAAAAAAAACAGAGAGACGTACGAATACAAGATAAAAAAGTACGTACTAACTGTAGTTTTTCATTTATATGACACTTCTTTTTTTATCTATTTACAAAAGAAAGAAACCTGTCAGTTTTGAATGATGTTGGTATAGCCATACAAATGTCATGATACACACAAGTTTTACTAAAAATTTCATTCTTAAACTAAAATGAAAGGACTTACAAGAGTATAAGCAGATCTCATATCTTCACCACCAATGTCGACACGAGGTCTAGCAGCAAGGAGAGCAGGCATGAGCTCATGTCCATTGGAAACTTGCTTACTGCCATTGTATATCACATTCATTTTCACACACGCTGTGAAACTGTCAACCACTTCTCCTATCACTCTCCCTACTGCTAGTGATTCAGAAACCCTAGAAGACATTATTTTCTTCTTTTTCCTGTAAGTAGAGATGTATATATATGCTGCTGGACGATTTGATAATGTTCAAAGGAAGAGGCTTTTATATATAGAGAAAAAACAAAGGAAGGAGCTTTGTTGAAAAGTTTAAAGATTCGGGAAACCAATCAACGTGCCAGAAAAAAAGTTGTCTACTTACGGATATTAAAAACATGCATGCCTGTTTCAACAATCACAGCAGCTGTCTCATCACAATGGAAAGATAAACCACTAGAAAGAGCTGCGATTGCTGTCATTTCCTGTATCATCGTTCATTTTTCTTTCGAGAATAGTTGTACTTTTAACATATCTTCTAGTGTCAAGCTTTAGTTTATTCGTTTTAAATTGAAATTTAAAAACATGGCCTAAAATATTTTTGTATCACCTTAATTACTTCATCCGTTTCAATGTATGTAAACCTATTTCCTTTTTGGTCCGTTCAGAAAAGAATGATCATTTTCTAAATTTGAAAACAATTTAGCTTAAACTTATAATTCTTCCGTTCATATATGCACGTAGTGAATCGGTAATGGATAGCAATTCTGGCAAGATCGTAATTCAAAGAGATACGAGAATGCCACGCGCGGAAGTAGAACCTCCAATCAAATGTAGTGTAACTTTAAACACCGTTCATGATTACACTAGAAAGGGGAATATTCAAAAGATAGATATGCACATAGAAATTACTGTATCGTATTTGCATAAGTATAAGTTTTCAATAAAGGAGATTCAGTTAAATCACCTTTAAACCGATGTGGCTCAATTATTATGTAGGGGGGGAGGGGGTCTACTACTTCTCTATCGGACCTACACTAGCTAGGGCAACATATCTTAGTTTTTAATACTAAGTTGTACATTGTATGTATAGTAGGTCCTGTGGCATAAACCACAAATGGCTTTAGTTTATTGGCTTGATAAGAATGAGGAATAATACTTTGTGGAGATGAAATAATATCATGGACAAATGGGAATACAGCTTTTGATGTGTCGAATACACTTAATTAAAATGAAAAAAATATCTTATCAAGGGAAGCAAAAGTACTATTCTGTCTTAACTTACTAGAGATGCTTTACTAAAAATAGTAGTAGTGATAAATGAGATATTGTAGTATTCTTGGCTCAAATTACTATTATTAGAAGTATTAAAGTCATCCACATACTTTGCTAACACTAATGAAAAATGAGATATTGTAGTATTTACTATTTAGTGTGCCAAAAGATATGTCGAATGCTTGCATTGAAATCACTTACTGTTCCTTTAGTATCTAGCCATATATATATATAGAGAGTTAACAAGTGTAAACTGTTTGTTACTGCATTCCCTCTTAGTGCGTGTATCACAGAGGTAGCTCAAGGATATTTGTGGTCTAACGCCGAAAGTTATGGAAAGGCTTTAGATTTATTGTAATAAAATTACATACATTAATATTTATTTGATTTTTCTCTTTTTAATTACGGATTATCTCATACGTATATTTAGCCCTTCACTCGGCTACCTTCTAGCTTCCACCATCAAAGACATCTAATAACTTCACTCACCAAGGCTTCAAATTTCTTTTATAAGAAATAATCTACTTTAAATGATATTACAAGAGACCTTTTCTTTAATTTTATTATTATTGTCATAATCAAAATGTTATTTTGCCATATTGCATATTTGTTATGATGTTTTTTAATTCTAAATAACTTATGTTACATTCCAAAAGAAAAAAAATGTGGTATCTTTTTGATAATTTTAATAATATAATATTAACTGTTAATGGAAATTTAGGGCCTTCAATTTAGCGGTGGTGGTGGGGTGTGTGTGGGGGAGGGGGGAGGGGGGAGGGGAATTGCTTTAGTCCACTCCCCTTGAGCTGGCACTGTACCAGGCTGTGATGATAAATTTGCCAACATTGAATCACAATTCCCACAAGAAAAAAAAACATGATTTAGGGTGTGTTTGGTACGAAGGATAATATTTTTTAATTTTTTCATATTTGGTTGACTTAAGTATTTTGGAAAATATTTTTCTCATTAATTTATTTTTTTTCAATCGGAGGAAGATGTTTTCCCATCAAGAGAAGGGAAAATATTTTTCAAAACTTCCCGCAAAAAAAGTGTTTATTTTTACTTTTTTTTTAATTTTAAAATTTTTGTTTTTTTTGCACCGTACCCCCACCACCCTGCCCCCACTCCCGTACAAGAAATTTTTTTTTTTTTTTTTAATTTTAAATTTTTTATTTTATTTCTGCATCCCCTGCCCCCACTCCCGCACAATTTTTTTTTTATTACTTTTTTTGTAATTTTTAAATTTCTGTTATTTTTTCACCCTCACCCTCTGTCCCCTCTCCCCGGAATTTTTTTTTAAAAAAATAATATTTTTTCAGTTTTACTTTTTTCATATTTCGGTTTATTCAAAATTTTACAAGTTCTAAAATTATGAGTTCGGAAGTTTATGTGTTTCGAAGTTTACGGGTTCGAAATTTTGCGGTTTCAAAAGTTTTGCGGTTCAGAAGTTTATGAAATTTGTGGGTTCGGAAGGTTGTTGGTTCGAAAGTTTATGGATTCATGTTTATTGTATCAATTCTTTTTATGAATACTCATGAAAAAATATTTTTCTTGATTTACGTATCAAATACCAATAAACAAATAAAATTATTATTTATTTTCCAAGAAAACATTTTCTGTTATACCAAGTACACCCTTAGTAAAAATCTTTTGCGAGTACGTCTGAAGATAGAAAGAGGAGGGAATATAAGAAAAGGAGAATCTGTGGCAGTCAACAGCAATAAGACATCTGATGCCCTCTTGGGTCTTGAATCTTAAGCAAATAGTTACAAAAATGGCAAATTGGGTCCTCCATTTTTCTTCTTTTGGACTACCACTATCTCCTTTGGATGACACGTAGTATTCTAGTTCATACTAGTAGTATTTGTTTACTCAGCAAAGTGAACGTCTAGCTTTATACTATATTCTTCTTCAGCATTCTGATTCCTCAATTATCTACTTTGGTTTAATTGTTGAATTGACACGTTGCATAAACTTTACTCTTTCTTGTCAAATAGGACTCGTGTCTTCTCTCATTGATGTAGAACTGCAGCTATTGATGCGCTGAATCTTTCTTATATTGGCATCCTTTTGCCCCTTATGATTAGTTAATCAATGCAATGGTTTGTCGTAAAAACACTCTCATCCATTAATGTCAAAAAAACATTCTTTCTTAGCACATGAAGAAAAGGAGTAGATATGCATTAGACAATCAAATTAAATATAAACTTCCGAATTTAGACAACAAATGGTTGGTGCCACACTACTATTAACGAAGTATTCCCAATTAATTTCGTTCTTCCTTTTGTTTTATCTGTCCCAACACGGGAATGTGTCGTACATAATCTTTGTCGGGACGTTAGGACAGCTATACTCGTACTAAGTGTTCTAAAAGGTATTTTTCGCCTCGGAGCTCGTCCCAAGGCGGACACTATTAAAACGTCCTGAGATTTATGTGTGAGGCTTAGTTCTGTACGGCTTACGCTCCTAAGCATCTGAATGTGTACCACCCTAAACACACCTAACGCTCAACGCTCGCTCAACAGTTCCAATGCAAATCATGTGTTGAATTCACTCATTAGTAGGGTAGCAAAATGGTCAAAAGAAAATAATTAATCACCCATATTATCCACTAAAAATGGGTTGGATAATGAATTTTTTAAAAAAGGGTCAAATATGGATAAGAACTATATTATCTATTTAGAAAATGGATAACCAATGAGTCTAACTTTTACATTTGTAAAGCCTCAAATCGAGGGTTCCTCAAGTTAGGGAGACTAAGAATTCTCCAAAAAATGATCATATGCAGGAAGTCATGGATAATATGGTTACCCATATTATCCTCCGGTTAACTCGTTTTTTATCCGTATTAAATATGGGTCGGGTCGGATTATTTATCCGTTTTTATTACCTGTTTCGACCCGAACCACATCCGCCCCGCCCCGCCCGTTTGCCGCTCCTACTCATTAGCATTATTGACTCTCAAAATTCTTTAACAAATGAATGATTATAGTTCTTTTGATCTATAGGAATATGAAATTGTGAAAAACTCAAATAACGAACCATAATATTGCATATGTACTAATTGAGAACACCATTAGGGTGAATATCATTTGAATATTTCTTCTGACAATCGACAATCAAAATTTATATCTTCATATCTTAGTTCTACGTCTCTCAAATTAATCATACATTTATATTTTACTATTTAAAAATAATTTTATATTTATCATTAAGGAGTAATATTTTAAATTATAGTGTGGATAAAATTCATTGACTATTTAGTTTTAAGGAAGTAAAACATGCAGATTAGTAATATTTTTTGAGAAATTATAAATATAATGTCGAAAGATAAGACGTTGTAGTTAATTTATATTTCATAGTAACTTTAATACTATTGTATTGTTTATATTATAAAATATGCTACATATTTTATTTTTTATGAGATTTTTAATTGTTTTTAGTTTTCTTGAACTTTTAATGCATCTTTTATATTTTTTGGTGTTATAATACTATATTATTAAAATTTAAAAAATTAAAGATTCATGTGGCTTACACCCCATGTCTTGAGATTTTTGCCTCACCCCTCAATGAATAAATGCCCCGCCTCATGTCCTTTGCTTTTAAAATAGTGCTCATACTGTTTTTGTTATGAAAAAATGCAAGAATCATTTCAAAAACTAGAGTTTCGACTAATTTAGTGTTTCTATGTGTAGTGTGGTGCTTAAGAGCGATGGTTGTTACATATCGCTTCATAATATTCGTATTGTATCGTTTGATGAATATAATGTTTGGATAAATTGTATCATTTGCTTTCTGTAGACAATAAGCGCCGAAAAAATAAAATCAAGACCGAAAATATTGCAACAATCGTAGTATTTGATTTCAAATATTTGAATGTACAATCTCTATGATTCCTCTGATTCTTCTTTCCAATAGTAAATAAATTCAAGGGCATTTGAGCTTGATCTTGAATCTATATTTGTTCCCACAAACAATGATCTGGAATTCAACTAGCACGAACTTTGATTTGAACTCGTACTCCTTGAATCTTGATTTGTTCTTCGTTCTTGAGCTTGAACTTGATTACTTGAACTTGAAGTTCTTCGTTATTGAGTTTGAACTTGATTTCTTGAACTTGATTGCTTGAACTTGAAACTTGTGGAGGAATTTGAATCGTTTGATCCACGAGCTCTTTCTTGCTTCTTGTTATAACTTATGGTGTCTTCTCTGAGTTATGAAGATCCCTATTTATCGTTGTGGAACGAAAGAGTTATGGTAAGAACAAACTTTTTTCGACCAATCAGATTGAAGCGTGACATGGCCGCATTTGATTGGCCGGAATATGTCACTTGCACATGTGGCACAGTTTCATTGGCCTGTTAATTTGACTTGAAATGCCTTGTCATTTTGATACGTGACACGATCTTATTGGCTCTTCCGTTTGACTTGTCACGTCACGTCATTTGACACGTGACACCAAACTGGCATTTAGGAAGACGATGTATTGAGCCTAAGGAAGTGGGCTCATCATTTGTAGCCTAATTATATGGCTATCTCATTCAATATTATTAGACTTAAATATAATACAATAATGAGAAAACTACATGGCTGAGCATTTTTTAAAGAATATTTAAGAAGATAATAGCACTTTTTGTTTATTCCAAAAATGGAAGATTTTTTTGCAATATTAGCACATTGTATAGATAATGCACACAATTAATGAGGCATAAATCATGGGATTTGTCATACTCCCTTTCTTCTTATCTTCTGACCTAAATTACAGTTGCTTCTCCCCTCTTATTTTTTTTTCATTTTACCCAAAATATATTCTAATCATGTATATATTTAAACTATCCATTTTCACTTGAAATCCATCGTCTTTATTGGCCGAATCTTTGAACCTGGTTCTCTCAAAATCTCTCTGCACTCTGATCTCTCAAAAAATTAATTTGCTTGCGAACCAAAATATCTGTGGAAAGCAAATTTATTTCAGGCTTGTGAAACACACCATCCCTAACAATATTCGTACAGTTTGGTTGAAAAGAACATTGGTGGTTCTCAGAATTGGTTAGTAATTTTTGGATTCGCATCCTAATAAAAGTAGAAGCAAGATCATGTGAGCATGCATAGTATTGTTTATAAATTTGATATGCATTCTTTATTATTTTTATTAATATTTGCTATAACAACTGCAATGAGCCACAAGTACGACCAGAAGCTTAGTATATTCAGTTTTCAGTTTCGGTTTTTTCAAGTTTTTATATATATAACAATAATATATTCCATACATGTACTATTTAAATGATAAATATACATCAGACCCAATCACCAAATTAAATATATGCCAAAAATACTTCATATATCACTATGCATATCAAAATAATTATATATAATATGTATATGTCGATTATATACGCTGTATACGTATATAATATAATAGTAGTAATATACAAGTGGTATATTATATAAATAATATTTATTCAACTATATATATTCCATACATGTACAATTTTATACGTTGTATATAATATAATAGTAGTAATATACAAGAGGTATATTATATAAATAATATTTATTCAACTATATATATTCCATACATGTACAATTTATACGATAAATATACGACATAGTAAATCATCAAATTAATATATGCCAAAAATACATCATATATCACTATGCATATCCAAATATAAACTGTTATATACTATATATAAATTATTCTTGTATTTTTAGGAGTGGAAAAGGAATAAAAACAACATAAAAGTAAATATATAAAGAAAACCTCCCATGACGTTTACAACTTCCCATACTTGAAGATCAATGTTCTTCTTTATTAAAAGAAAAGATAAATTAAAGGGGGTAAATCAAAACGGAAAAAAGAAAAAGAAAAAGAAAAGGAAAAAAAAGCAATAGGAAATGAACAATATTAATGTGGTCTAACGGTGGTGCAATCTTACCTATAAATCAGCTAAATGTGTAACGTATCACATTAGAGTAAGCAACGGAAAACGGGAAAGATTGAGAGATCCATTAATTAAAATTAATTAGGTTGATCATGTTTCTGCTAGGAATGTAGTTATTTAGCTGTCAGTTTTATAATTACTTATTCCTGCTAAATTTATGAATTATTTTGTTAAATATTGTCTAATTATGTTCTTTCCTCTTAAATAATTACTTCAATTATATTAGCCCATAATACTTATTTGAAATAATATATTTAAAATAGTCTAAATTATTTTATTAAATTTAAATTCAATAAATTTTGTATGCTTACAAATATCCGTACTTCAAGACTTGCCGGTTGTACACATGTCGGGCTTAAGACAAGGATTGAAGTACTATGAAGACATCAAATGGGATGATTTTGAACCCCAATTTACTAGCCTAGGCAATTTATTGTAATGAAAATTTTGTCAGTTGCTTGAAATTTGCTTATAATAGAAATTGTTTTTTTAAAATGACACTAGAAAGCCACATAAGCTTGAAACTTTTGACATTTGAACAATGATTTTCACTTTTGCTTTACTGAAACATTGATGGCACGTGACCACCTTTATCATTTGAAATTCTTACTCATAAATCCGTTGAAGAGCCATAAGTAAGTATTATTTCTAATGAATATGTACATATCCTATTTTACCACACAGCTTGATGTTGAATGTTTCCAATGTCACTACCCAACCTATAGGCCGCGACGGACATCTGATATCTTATTCAACTGAGTATCAACATAACATATCTTTCTTATCGTACTATCATGGGTAAATAGGCCAAAAGGATCGTCATGAGATAACAAGAACAAAATAAAAGTGCATACTAGATATAGGATGACCAAACATTATATAGAAACTTGTACATGTGACATACGGGCCTATAAGGCTGACATGATCATTTGTAAACTCAAAACATAGGCCGACAAGACCATACAAGTATCCATATACCTGACATCTGTCTACAAGCCTCTGAGACTACATAAATGTCATATAGGTCGGGACAGGGCCCCGCCATACCAGTCAATATATGTCCCAATAATACTGACCAAATAGCCAACTCCGGAGCAAGTGGAGTGCAACAACACCTTATGCTGAGCTGATAGCCTACTAGGAGGACTGTCAACCTGTGTATCAGGACCTGCGGGCATGAAACGCAACGGCCCCAGGCAAAAGGTACATCAGTACGAATAAAGTACTGAGTATGTAAGGCAGAAAAACATACATAAGAATAGTAATATAAAAAGAGATATATGAGATACAACCTGTAGCATCTGAGTGCCTCTAAGAGATAGTGACATGAAATGTGTGATACATATATATACATAATCTTTTAAAAATATCCACCTCTGTGGGAATCATCATCATCATATCGTGCCCGGCCTCAAAGAGGACTCGGTAAAAACGTACCCGACCACGTGAAGCTTGGTAAAATCCAACTGATCAGTGGTTGCACAATAGTTTCCATACCCGACCGACTATAGCGCGACTCGGTAGAGTAAAATAGATACTATATATAATGCATGCTGGACTCATGGAATCACGCTCTAAACCTTTTGGACTGACGTAAGGTAGTTTCACCTTCTATTAACATTATGGACATCATACCATGAATATGAACTTCACTAGGACTCAAGGATCATACATACTTTCTTAGAATAACTTTGTAAGGAAAGAACAACATGGACCGCCTTAGTTGCTAGTAGTAGATTCATTATGAAATAGCGTATCGTTTACGTTCGTTTCGTTGTAGATCATGCCAAAAGAATGAAGGAAGAGGCTTAACATACCGTAACTCTGTTGAGTCCTTAATACCTTCCAAGAAATTCTTCAAAAAGTTAACTCAATCTACCACATCATGAGGAGGTTCAAAATCAGTGCTGAGTAAAGGCTAAGTTCACAACTTAAACTAGTAGCTCGTTTACGTAAATTTGGGAAGGATCTCCCCTGTAACAAGGCCCTCCTCCAATACCATATACCAAAAACACCAATAACAAAGCAATAATAAAATTTATTCATTATTTTCCAACCTTATCTCCACCACAATATATCACAAAATAGCCCACACACCCTAATCAATTCATACATAAAACAACAACAAAAGTAGTGTCAAACAACCTAAAAATATAATGACGAATGGCCAGCCAACCATTCGATCATTATGTGGTGTTTATCCACACCTTTTATACTCTAAAACTCCATGAAACATCAGCAAAATAGTTATCCCAAAAGCAATACGAAACAGCCCACAAAAACAGTCCACTACAAATCGAATAACTCGAACTCACGACTTTCGATCACTGTCCCGTGAGTTATAACTTTTAGGAAATGAATTTATCAACCTTACTTGATATTTAAAGCTTAAATACAGAAATTAGATATTTTATTAACTATGAAGTACTTTCCGAAACTCAAACTATAAAGAAAAAGAGAGGCGATATAGCGATACTTAAGTCGTATGGATCGTTCTAGTGTTATCGCTTCTTGATTTCGTACACCGGATGTTAGTATTCTTTGAAACCCTTTGTAGAGCTTAAGGATATGTTTTTATGATGTTCCCCGGTCGGGATCTATGTGAAAGTGAAGATAGAGACGAGCTAAAACCAATATATAAACTTTTGAAAAGTCAAAGAGGTGTTAGCTTGGCACCCTCGTATTGGCCCATCTTTCGATGCTTATATCTTTTTATCCCGATGTCGTATGAACAAACGGTTAAAAGCGTTGGAAACTACATTCCAAAACCTTAAATTTGGTATATAATATGTCCCAATAAGACCTCATATAACACACGAAATGTATTGCTCAAAAAGTTTTAGTGACACACCTACTTGTCACTTATGATGTCTGCGCAGTCTCGCGAACTTGCAAATATCTCTCTACTACTATGTCGTATCGATGGACGGTTTAATGTGTTAGAAAATATAATCGTAGATTTCAATTTGGTAGGTAAATCATCCCTTATTTCCAAGTACATCTGGAGAAAAGCTCAGCTATATTTGACCTAAATTTCACTATAGTTATGAATGTAACTTGTGGTGATCTTTGCCAACTTTTGTTCCAGAACTTGCTTGACTTCAAAACGTAGCACATGTTTATCATACGAAAAAAATAACTCATAACATATCCTACTTATCATGTAATGAACCATAGTCTCACCCTAAAGTACATGCTATAACATTCCAAACTCGTCGTTTTTCGACGAAACTTATTTTCTTCAATTGGTTTAGCTTCTAAGCTTTCCAACCCTCTTGGTACTCGTTATTAATGATATTAAATATTTGTAACCTCTAAGGTAACATTATTTACTTACTTTATATGATTCCAAATATTATCTTATTTTTGAGCATACATCAATTGACTTACGACGTACTCACATACGAAAACATAGGGTGTAACATCATTCCCCCCCTTGGAACATTTGTCCTCGAATGTTGACTAGTGCACTTATCTGTCTCTTAAGTAATAACTCTTACGAATACTTTAATATTTTCTTTTCCATCTAGGGAGTTGTTCGATGAATAAATCTAAAGGCTAGGGCATTCCCCCCTTTAGGCCTCTTTCTCACACCACGACTTGTGGTTGAAATTCTCCCAATCTCGTAACTGTTTCTACCTTCCTTCATGCAACCTGTATGATTCTAACCTTAAATGTGCACCAATGAGACTTTTATCTCCTTCTTCCGTTAGCTTTTAACCAATATCTAGGCTTCACTTTGTGAACATATATAGGTGTACTAAAGTTCTTTGCTTGGTACTTGTTTGAACTTACGACTATTGCTATATCTTGTTTCATAGCCTCAGTTATCTATGCTTATGGATTTACCACAATTAGGTAGATCATACTGTACCATAAATCTTACTTCGATTTATTATTATCAAGGCCTGCCATCCAACTCCAGGTTACTCTCACCGCTTATCCTATATGTATAAATCTAGGCCATTTAATGCTTCCTTATTACTGTTCATCTTAATAATGACAACCTAATCTCATCTTATATTTTTAACTTTCATTCATCTATTGGTGATTCACCTTAATGTTGATCTATAATCTACCGCTGATAACTTGAAACCATCTTATGTAATATATCTTCACTAGGGCTCACGTCTAATCGGGGAACATTGATCGGATCCCGCCTATACCACTAAATAGTAGCAAGTACGGGGGTCAATGCAGCTTTTACCCGAAGGGTCAGGATCGATTTCCACAGGGAGCTATGTATGTTGGGGTCGAGTGTCTAAGTGATCTAGTGGCGTGTCGTGTTCTTAATTACACTTCTCATAAAGAGGTTTTGAGAATTATGCTATGATTTAGTCTAATTGAAACTATGACCTAGCTAACTAATATCTTTTTGAAGGTTTTCTCAGTTGATAAAGGGACTAGGGCTGTGACTTCCTCCTAGGTAAGTAATTAACGGGTCTAAAATCTAGAATGACATTGTGAAATGGGGATTAATGGCATTACCTCATGCTAATGCGTTCTCCCACTACCTCTCGGTAATATGAGTGACTTTTCCCAAATTCGCTTTCTCAAGCACAATTGGGTGTTTCCATCAACCGCATGAATTGGCTCAAATCGGGTATAGCTATCTCTAGAATCCACCCTTTTACTAAGGCTATCAATCTCTTGAGCTTACCCTAATATTTTGTTAGCCTAATTACCTAGACTTGGGTCATCTTTCTCAAGAGTGACCCTAGTCATAAAGGCTTGAATTAATATTTGCAACCACTGATTCTGAGATTTATGCACAAATTAAGCTAAATACCAAACACCCATACACAAAATCACTCTAAAATTAAAAACCATTAATTACCCACACTAGGGTTGGGTCACAACCCTAGCTTATGGGTCTTGCTACTCATGATTGAAGAAGAAACACAAGTAGAAGATGAATTTAAGCTCTTAATTGTAAATTACAAGATAATAATTGAAGAACTATGGTTAAAGCTAAGCTAAAATAACTCAAAACAGCTAAAAAGTACTGTTCATGTGTTCTCCAAGCGGCTGATACCCTAAAAAATGAAGAAAAGATCTATTTATACATGGATGAAAATACTGGACAAAAATGCCCTTACGGAGAATCCTCTCCTAGCGTATTTTTGAGCGCTGGGGTGAAGAGTCTTCTGCTGCAGCGGATTAATGGCCGCTATAACGGTTTTGCACTTTGCAGTTCTCTGATTCTTCAACTTCGCGCCCAACGGATTACTGAAATTCCGCAGCGGTGACTGGAGCGCGGCATCGGAATTATACCGCTGACCACGGAATCATGAAATCCTCTCATTGCCAACTCTTTGAAGTTAGTCAACCGCGTCCAACGGATAAATGGGCGCTAAAACGGTAGATGGACCGCTGCAGCGGAAAAGTGGCACGGACAGCGTTGTGATTAGCCTAGGAAAATAGCTCTTTGAAGTTTGCAGCGTGGCAGCGAAGAGAAATCCGCTTCAGCGATGAGACAAACGCTGCATCGGAAAAATGGGCGCTGCAGCGTTCCAGTTGGGTTCTGAGATTTTGCAAGTTTTGCTTGTTTTTGAGATCTTTTGGATCAATATTTACAAATCAACTCAGTTCCTGCAATTCAAACCACTTGCATCAAAATGTGGGGTTAATTAAGCCAATTGTTGCCTAAAAAACCTAAGAAAATGGGAGTAAATAGTAGTACAAATCACTAGTTATCAACTCCCCCAAACTTAAGGATTTTCTTGTCCTCAAGCAAACAAAATAACTCCCACCTTCGTAACAAGAAAAGATAAAGTATTTCAGCCATTGAGATGTGGTTCATCAAGCTTCAATTGGGACTAACGACTATCCTCAACACAAATGAATTATTGACAAACTTATGCAATGATTTTCTAGCTCACTAGATCTAATGTGACACCAAAGTTTCAAGAGTTGACTAAGGTCGTCATAGAGCTTCTCTCTTTTACCTCAATCACTGTGAATCCCAGACTCTTCCTCCTCTACTCTCCTTAGGCTCACCTCACCATAAAGGATGTCTCTCAAAATTGGGTTTATCATGGGGTGCTCTCTTCACTCTAAAAAGAATGCCTCAAGTCCGGCCTTTCGTACCATAGGCTTTCCCCTCGTGTACATCACCACTAATGTAATCTCACTCAACTTGAGATCCTATAGGGATTTGTCGGGTTGTAATGGAGGCTTTTTGGATCGAATTTGGTCACAATGAACTTTGGTAGAACATCTTCCCTTAAGCACTCCAATTGTTCATATTTTTGCACATGACACTCTTGACTCTTTAAGTCACAAATTTTCCTTGGGGAATTTAGAGGGATTCGTAGTCACTCTTTCTTTTACTTTGGGATCATTTTCTTCCATTTTTACTTTCTTTTTCATCATTTCAACCTCTTTTTCAAACTTTTGCTTTTTTCTTTCACCCTCTTTCTTTTCCCTTTTTGGTTCATTATGCTTTTCAACATTTTCTTTGGCCCTTTTTTTAATAACCAAGCCTTTCATCACTATTGCATTTCCTCGTCTCTCCCCCAAACTTATGATTTTTGCCTATTCTTCATCAAGAGTGATCAAGTAAAGAATGGGTGCCAAGAGAGGGCATTTAGAGAACAGATGAAGGCTAAAAACATGGTTTTTGAACAAGTCGGCTCATGCTCAAAGGGGTTGACTAGGGATCTTGTCAAGGTAGGCTAAAGAGGTCTTTCAATTTCAATAGTGAATCAAGGAAGGCCTATGATCCTCTTACAAGTCGAGCTCACTTAAGATTTCGTTTAGACAAACACTCGGGGCTAGTTCTAGACTTTTAGGCCCGACACTCGGGTTATGTAATGTAAAACCTCACCTCACAAGCCTCAGGATTGCTAAAGAGTATCGAGTCGAGGGCCCACAACAATCTTGGTTCAAATTGAAACTCAAATATGTCCATGAACACCACCTGACGACAGTTTCAATCAACTCAAGACTCTAAAGGTCACAACTAGAACTAGCCTCATTTGTAATCTGTCTTTAACCATAAGGTCAAAGGTAGATCTGTTGGTGCCAAGTGAAGCTTTATTTGAATCACATTTATTCACTACTGAAATAAACGAAAATAAAAACAAAAAGAAAAAGAAAAACGAAAAACTGACTCAATCCCTTAAGAAGGTCGTCACACCGTCTATCGTAGGGAAGAGACACCCGGTTCGCACAGTTTCCACCCCTGGAAAGAACCATGACCTTAAGAAAACCAGGGGCTTGTTGACAACGCAAACAAGAAAATAAGAAGTTGCAAGTAAAAAAGAAGCTACTAAATAAAATAAGAAGTTAGACTATAATTGGCAAAAGCTAAAGAAGTTATAAAATAGAAAATATGAAAAACCAAAAATGAATATTTATAATAGGAGATGAATATATACATATGATAGGGTAGGGAATATGAATATATACATACCACAATGAAAAGTACGGAAATGTAAATAAGAAAAAGAAAAAGAGTATTATCAGTTATTACAACCCAAAAATCATCGAATTGTCTGAAATTATCAACCAATAAGTAGAGGCAACCCCCTCCAATAAAGGCTAGCATTGTCCTCAATGCTAACTAACATAAATCAGGGGAGAAGGGCGAGAGAGAGTAAGAAGAAACTCCCTATGGTGCCTCAGATTGCATAGGAGAAGGGTCAACAGGGGCTGAGGAAGAGGGTGCTGCGCCAGTGGTAATAAGAGGGTCCTGTGTCTGCATGGAAGTCTGGCCCTCGGGCTCCTCTAGCTGAATCTCCATGTCCTCCGTCTGGGGAATGGAACCTCTACGAACTGGAGCCGGTGGAAGGTCTGCCTCATCCATAGCTGGGTTAGTGGGCCCGGGCTCTCCTAGCAAAAGATCAAGGGAGATGTCCCCCGCAACAGCAACCTTGGCCATATCCTTCACCAAAGCTTCCTGAGGCTCCAACATCTTCTTCTGCACCTTCTTTGACTCATTCTGAGCCTTTTTCATTTTCTTCACATACTTCCCCAAATAATTGATCTCCGCTTGTTGCTTCTCCATTGTCTCAAAGATTTTCTTCTGGTTGTCCACCACGCTCCTCAATGTGTCCTCCAGAGTCGGAGGCAATGCAATGGTCGCCGGAGCTGACTGAGCTTCAACTGTAGATGAAAGATCAGAAAGTCTAGATGAAGATACCTGCATCCAGTTGGTGATACCAACTAGAGTCTGGGATACCTTCAGGGCTGTCTGAGGATAGGTGGGTGATAATGGCAGTGAGACTAGTATGGGTACAACAGGGACTGATGGAGGATTAGGGATAACAACAGCAGTGGACCTCTCAGGAGGAACAGAACCTTCAGCAGCAGTGGAAGGCTCTGTGGCTGTCACGACCCAGATCCTGTTCCAGGTCGCGATGGTGCCCAACACCGAAGTCAGGCAAGCCAACATCAATTTACTAGAGAGTTTCATTCAATTTACTAAAACATTTTCGTCACTTACTAAATTCAGATTTGAGACATTAAGTAAAAAAGACAACTTAGGCCATTTTAAACAGAAATAGCCATAAAAGTCATAGTTTACATTTACAGCCCAAAATATAATGTCTACTACGTGTGTGCCAGGAACTAGTGTCACAAGTTTAAAGGCATCTAGTAGAAAGATAATCCAAAGAAATACAAGTCTGCCCTACTGTCTGAGGAAAATATAGACAGATATAACAAAAAGAAAGAAAACTCCAAGGTGCTGCTGGAAGACGTCAAGGAAAGCAGCTCACCGAGAAGTCCAAACCAGGTACAAGTCAGGGACGAGCTCCGGACTGATACCCGGATGCACCTGCCGTAGGACTTGTACAATTAAGTACAAAAGCGTAGCATGAGTACATAAAAAATATGTACCCAGTGAGTATCCTGTCTAATCTCGAAGAAGTAGTGACGAGAAGTCGACGTGATACTTACTAGGGTCAAAATAATATAGTTTAAATGTAAGGCTAAGCAGGAATAACAATCATGAATAATAATGAAGACAGGAGCATCCAATAACATTTACAACTACCTTTACGTGTCAAGTTCTCTAGCATATAAATCACCTAGTTTTCCTTTTTCATGATATTCAAAAAACACACATTCACATAACACCCAAACAATTTACAAACACTTGATATGCCGTGAACGTACGACCGATATGACGCGAAAATAAATGTGCACTGTCGAAGGGTCGAACGACTCGAACCATAGATGCATCTATTACACCGCTCGCGAATCGAACATGCGACGCGATTGACATAATAGTAGGGCTACCCCGCTCGCGAATCATACGTGCGACGCGGATACCCGTATACATACACATAATTAACAGGATATCAGGAATTCAGTAGTAGATATACTTACAGGAAAAAGGGTTCAATAATAATAATTTCAGAATGCAACCTCGTAGATATTCATTTAATAGTTCAAGGATATTAGGCAGTCTAAATTAACATCTAAGATTATAGATACGACACATAAAGCATGCTTGTGAAATCCTAAAAAATACTGGCATAACATAATAGTAGCTACACACGGATTCTCGTCACTTCGTGCGTGCGTAGCCCCCGCAAATAAAGACATGCAATTGTTTATATTCACATATGGGGACAATTCCCTCTTACAAGGTTAGAAAGGAGACTCACCTCATGTCAAGTCTACTCCTCGGGTCAAGAACGCGCCCGAAACTCCAAACTCGTCTCCCAAAGACTCGAAACTAATCAAATATTGCATAAATAAATCAATCTATACTCAAAAGTATGAAATTCCTCTATTTAAATGATTATTTCAACCTAAATGGAAAAATCCCAAAATACACCCCCGGGCCCACATACTCGGATTTGGGAAATTTTTGAAGGAAACACTCACCCATAGCCTAAGGATCAACATTATATAGTTTTTGTATGATTTCATAGCTAATTCTTTGTTAATTCTCTCATTTTCATAAAAACCTAGGTTTTCACTCTAACCCATGATTTCTACTAATTAAGGTGTTAATATACCTAAGAATTCAAGTATTAAACTAAGTTTAGGGTAGGAATTACTTACCTTACAATATCTAGGTCGTTTGTCTCTTTTGCATGCTCCAAACTCACCCAAGGATGAAGTGAAAATGATCAAAAATGGTGAATTCCCGTGTTTTAAAACAACCTCACTGCCAACAGGTTTTTTGCACCTGCGGCTCGAGGACCGCACCTGCGGTCTCGCATTTGCGAGAAAAATCTCGCATCTGCGGAAATGGGAAAGAGGGCCTGGGTTCGTATCTGCGGAGCGGAGACCGCACCTGCGGCTCCGCTTTTGCGGAAAATAATCCGCACCTGCGGAACTTGGCATCCTCACCTGGGGGTCGCACCTGCGAGACAGGGGACCGCAGAAGTGGTCTCGCACTTGCGGCTAGGCCTCCGCAGGTGCGGTCGCACTAGATCTAGTGCACCAACAGTCATTTGCTGCTGGTTTTTGCCTTGCTCGATGCCCAAATGGCATCTGGTCCCACCCGAGACCCCGTCCAATTATACCAACAAGTATTAAATCATAATAGGAACTCGCTCGAGCCTTCAGAACGTCCGAAACAACGCTAAATCTAAAAATCACACCCCAAACCTATTGGATCAAACTTAAGAACTTCAAATTTTAGAATTCGCTACCAATGCGCCGAACCTACCTATACCACTCGGAATGACACCAAATTTTGCGAGCAAGTCATAAATGACATAACGGAACTATTCCCCATCTCGGAATTCCGTTTGGACCTCGATAACACAAAAACATGTTCCAAACCTCAATTTGAACTTAAGGAAACTCTTATTTCGCTATTTGGCACCAAAACGCTCCCGGGTCATCCAAAACCCGTTCCGAACATACGCCCAAATCCGAAATCATCATACAAACCTATCGGAACCTTCGAATCTCAATTCCGAGGTCGTTTACTAAAAATGTTGACTGAAGTCAAACTTGGCCTTTGAGGCCAACCTTAAGGAACCAAGTATTCCTATACCACTCCAAACTCCTCCAAATCCCGAACCACCCGTCCCCACAAGTCATAAATATGTAAAAGAAACTACGGGAAGTCTCATTTAGGGACACGGGGTCCTAGAACGCAAAACGACTGGTCGGGTCGTTACATTCTCCACCTCTTAAACAAACGTTCGTCCTCGAACGGGTCTAGAATCATACCTGAAGTGCTGAATAGGTGTGGATATCTGCTCCGCATGTCCTCCTCGGACTCCCAAGTTTCCTCCTCTACTGATTGGCCCCTCCATTGGACCTTTACAGCGAAAACCCTCTTGGACCTCAACTGGAGATCCTGCTTGTCAATAATAGCAACTGGCTCTTCCTCGTACCCCAACTTCTCATCTAACTGAAAGGTGCTGAAATCTATCACGTGAGAGAAGTCGGCGTGGTATCTCCGGAGCATGGACACATGAAAGACCGGATGAACTTCTGATAAACTAGGAGGTAAAGCAAGCTCATAAGCAACCTCTCCAACTCGCCTCAACACCTCTAATGGACCTATAAACCTCGGGCTCAACTTGCCCTTCTTCCAAAATCTCATAATACCCTTCATCGGCGAAACTTTCAACAGAACCTTCTCTCCCTCCATAAATGATACATCACGCGCCTTGTGATCCGCGTAACTCTTCTTTCTGGACTGTGCTGTGCGAAGCCTTTCCTGAATCAGCTTCACTTTCTCCAAAGCATCCTTCACCAGGTCGGTGCCATATAACTTAGCCTCGCTAGGCTCAAACCACCCGATAGGAGAACGACATCGCTGACCATACAAGGCCTTAAATGGTGCCATCTCAACGCTGGACTGATAACTATTATTATAAGCAAACTCAGCCAAAGGCAAGAACCGGTCCCACTGACCTCCAAACTCCACCGGAAATGCTGCTTCAAGTCACGATACATCTTCGTAGCACCAGGATGAATAGAATACCATGAACTGTGAGCCTCCTCTAGAATCCTCTCCCTGAGGCCATCAACATTAGGGACACATAAGTGACCCTGAAGTCTCAGAACTCCATCCTTGCCAATAGAAACCTCCTTGGCACCACCCTGCACCACTGCCTCACGTAGCTCTGCCAAGCGCAGATCATCAAACTGCCGATCCTTGATCTCCCCCAATAATGAAGACTGAGCAACCACACATGCAAGAACTCGGCAGGGCTCTGAAAGGTCCAACCTCACCAAGCGATTAGCCAAGGACTGAATGTCCAAAGCTAGAGGTCTCTCCTCCGCTGAAATATAAGCCAAGCTACCCATACTCTCTACCTTCTTGCTCAAGGCATCTGCTACCACATTTTCCTTGCCCAGATGATAAAGAATGGTGATGTCATAGTCCTTCAGCAACTCAAGCCACCTGCGCTGCCTCAAATTGAGATCCCTCTGCTTGAACAAGTACCGCAAGCTACGGCGGTCTGTATAAAATTCACATGACACCCCATACAAATAGTGCCTCCAAATCTTAAGGGCATGAACAATCGTCACCAACTCCAAATCGTGCACATGATAATTTTTCTCATGAACCTTCAGCTGACGTGAATCATATGCAATAACTCGCCCCTCCTGCATCAACACACATCCCAAGCCAACGCGCAAAGCGTCGCAATAAACTGTATACATCCTAGAACCGGAAGGCAATACTAGAACTGGTGTTGAAGTCAATGCTGTCTTGAGCTTCTGAAAGCTCACCTCACACTTGTCGGACCATCAGAATGGGGCATTCTTCTGAGTCAATCTAGTTAGAGCAGTTACAATGGATGAAAAACCCTCCACAAATCGACGATAATAACCTGCTTCACCCAATAAACTCCTGATCTCCGTAGCTGAAGTAGGGTGTGGCCAACTTTGAACTACATCTATCTTCTTAGGATCAACCTTGATACCTTCTCCGGATACCACATGTACCAAGAATGCCAAAGAATCCAACCAAAACTCACACTTGGAGAACTTAGCATACAACTTCTGTTCTCGCAAAGTCTGGAGCACAACTCTCAAATGCTGCTCGTGCTCCCCCAGACTACGTGAGTAAATCAGAATATCATCAATAAAGACAATGACAAAAGAATCAATATAAGGCCTGAACACCCTGTTCATCAAGTCCATAAATGCTGTTGGGGCATTAGTCAAGCCAAAGGACATCACCAGGAACTCATAACGACCATATCTCGTACGAAAGGAAGTCTTCGGAACATCCGAGTCCCGAATCTTCAGCTGATGGTACCCCGATCTCAAGTCAATCTTAGAAAACACCCGCGCACCCTGCAACAGGTCAAAAAAATCATCGATACGTGACAACGGGTACTTGTTATTGATGGTGACCTTGTTCAACTGACGGTAATCAATACACATACGCATAGTCCCATCCTTCTTCTTCACAAATAGCACTGGAGCACCCCAAGGCGATACGCTCGGTCTGATAAACCCCTTAGCCAACAACTCCTCAAGCTGTTCTTTCAATTCCTTCGGAGCTATACGGTATGGGGTAATAGATATAGCTTGGGTGCCTAGAGCTAAGTCAATGCACAAATCAATGTCACGATCCGGTGGCATGCCTGGAAGGTCTGAAAGGAATACATCCACTAACTCTCAAACTACTGGCACTGAATCAATCGTCAGAGACTCAGCGGTGGTGTCCCACACATAAGCAAGATAAGCCAAACAACCCTTCTCGACCATATGTCTAGCATTCAGGAAGGAAATAACCCGACTAGCTGCACTAACTGAGGAACCTCTCCACTCCAACCTCGATAACTCGGGCATGGCTAAAGTAACAGTCTTGGCATGGCAATCTAGAATAGCATGATAAAGAGATAGCCAATCCATGCCCAAGATGACCTCAAAATCAACCATATCAAGCAACAGGAGGTCCGCTCTGGTCTCGAACCCATAGAATGTAACACACAAGACCAATAAATCCGGTCCACAATGACAGAATCGCCCACAGGAGTGGACACATTAACAGGAGTACCCAAATACTCGCGAGGAATATCCAGGAAATGAGAAAACGAGGATGATACATATGCATAAGTGGATCTTGGATCAAATAATACCGATGCATCTCTACTGCATACTGAAATAATACCTGTGATCACGGCGTCTGAGGCCGCTGCATCTGGTCTGGATGGGAAGGCATAGAATCTTGATATAGCGCCGAATGACTGGCCTCTACCGGGATGAACATGAGCTGACTGGGCTCCCTCTTCCTGGCCTCCACCTATAGGACGACCTCTACCATCCTGTCCTTCATCTCTGGGTGGCCGAAACGCCGATGCTGAGAATATAGGTTGATAACTCTTCTGAACGGACTTACCCTGAAGCCTGGGACAAGTCCTCTTTATGTGGCCTAGATCTCCGCACTCATAACAACCTCTCAGCACCATAGCCTGCTGCTCTAAAGAACCCTGAATAGCCGGAGGACGGTACGAACTCTCTTGCATGGCACTAAAATAAGGACTGGAAGACCCCTGATGACCGAAATATCTGCTGGAGGAACCTTGAATAGCTGGCGGGTTGTAAGAACCCTCCGACATGGCGCTGAAATAAGGCCTCGATGGGACACCTCGCCGGGGCTCCACAAATGTATCAAAATCCCTCCCCTCAATATCGTTGTCTCGAAAATACATAGTCAGGAAATTGGGGAAAGGATAAGAGGCTTCATTCCTCTTCACGACCCACTCTATCACTCTGCACATGATGTTCCCGACATTGATCGGGATGCTGTCCATAATAGCCCCAACTATCACCGCCCTGGAAAGGGGCATATCAATATCATGGAGTATGGGGTCTATCCTGCTGCACACAAATGTGGCCCATCCCCGGCCTCAAAACTTAGAGTATTCCTCTTGATGAGGGTGCCTCCAACCAACCAGTCGGGATTAGTCCCTGGAGAAGCAATGACTGAAGCCAACCACGGGCGATCCAAATCTTTCTGATTGACCTTCTCCAAATACCGAGTCTCATCAACCTTCCCAAAACCCGCATATTCATTGAAAGCACTTCCATTGTACAAGATTTTCTTGTTGTGAACTTTGGTGAGGTATGTGTTCTTTTTGGTGAATTCCACATTGGTGTAGAACTCCTTCACCACATATTCATTTGCATCGACCACTCGGGTATTGAAAAGGTCCCACCCCTCCCTTTCTAAGAACTGCTTTTTCACATTGGGATTGAGGGGTAGGAGGTCCTTGATGATGAAGGGCCTTTCCGGGATGAGAGATCTCCGAGGACACATTTCTCTAAACTGATGGTACGCCGGTTCTGAAACAAACCGGACCTCCCATGCTGATGGATTTATGGTCCTTAGAAGACCAGTAGCCTGTGCTAGAGTGTCTCCACCCCTCCCATTATCAGGTCCCTCGTCTGAACTCTCGATGTTGATGGAAGGAGGGGCTGCTGATTGAGCTGCTGACTGGGCTGGTGCAGTTGTGCCCTTAGGAGGTGTGGCTGAATGACTAAAGAGATCTTCAGAAGACTCCGAGCTAGTGGGCTCGTTGATGAGTCTCCTAGGTTTTGATAATGCAGCTGCTTGCCCCGCTCTGACCCTTCAAAGCTTCCCAGGAGGGCAAGTATTCAATTGACTCCGACTCAGCTTTTGTGTCTTCCCAACTGCTTGTGTAGGGCCTAATGGGTTTTGTTTCTTTCCTTTTCTAGACCCCTTGAAGGGTCACCTCTCCCCGGTTGTTTTTCAGGTCCACCTCTGGATCTCACCATACTTTGTAAACATGTAACACACATTGTCAATACTGTGTACCTAGGTACCAACTAGAATTGCAGAAGTAGAGAGCGAAACAGTGTACTCAGGACCAAACCGCTGTCAGCGGAATTCAGGGGACTCAGACTACCCCTCTCTGAATCTATGAAACGCGGACCGTGGATTTTTGGATCGCTGCAGCGTTTGGCCACCGCTGACAGCAGAAATCTGGCCGTTGCAGTGGAATTTGAAATTTTCTGAGAGTGAACTCTCTAAAGCTCTAAACCGCTGTCCGTGCTTATTGACCGCTGCAGCATTACACAGGACCGTTGTCAGCGGATTTCTAGAACGCTGCAACGGAATCATCAACCTGAAAACATCATTGTTTGGACCTCCGCTGTCAGCGGAATTCTAAAACGCTGCAGCGGAGGTCGAGAGCACAGTGCATTTAGGCTAGGGTTCATCATAATTTGAAAATTTTCATGAAAATGTACATTTGAAGTACCCTTTACCCACATAGGAACCCAACATTGTAAAACACATTAACAATTCAATATCAAGGATTAGGGTTGTATAACTCTATACAAAAAGCAAAATAAAGAAAAATAAAATAAAGTACCCTAAAACTAAGAGCAAATACTCAAGTAAAGAAAATTAAAACATGAAACATACCAGTAATTGAAGGTAGATGAAGGATAAAATTAAAATTCTTAGATGAGCAGTGAAGGAGTGAATGCATAGTAACTATGTAGGGTTTAATATGGGTGAAAAGGGTATAAATTGAGGGTCCTTTAGTATATTAACTAAACAGATGGGACCCACGACCGCCTTACCTAGCACGACAACGGATTTCTACCGCTGACCGCGCTTTTGGTTTTTCAGACCTGTTGGATTTTCATCTTCTCCGCTGCAGCAGAATTCCATCACCACAACGAAGTGCCGCGACAACAAAATAGTAAACGCTGCAGCGGAGTGGAGATTCAGAGAGCCTGTTTTTGGGACCAAATGGACCGCTCTCAGCGGTCGTTTTTTGCCGCAATGCTTGGTCACCACTAACAGCGGGTTTTTGACCCCTGCAGCGGAATTTTGCTACTTTGCCCAGTTTCCAAATTTTCACTTACAGTGCATCCACCAAGACCTGCATCAACTTCACAACGGGTTAGTTTACAAAACATCTATCTTACCAAAAACAACCAAAAAGCAAAGAAAAGAAAACGCTTGGGTTGCCTCCCAAGAAGCGTCTGATTTAACGTCGCGGCACGACGCAGGTTACCATGTTCAAATGAATTTCATTAAATCCACCACGTGGCTATCTTCAAATTTTCCAAGATAATGCTTGACCCGGTGCCCATTCACACGAAAAATCTCCCCATTCTTGTTTTTGAGATCAAGAGCACCAAATGGTGTAACCAATACCACTTCAAATGGGACACTCCACTTGGACTTAAGTTTACCCGGGAAGAGACGAAGCCTAGAATTGAAAAGAAGCACCAAGTATCCCACCTTTAACCCCCGATCTTTTGCATATTTGTCGTGCAAGTACTTCATTTTCTCTTTGTACAAAGAAGAGCTAGCATATGCATGGAATCTAAACTCATCTATCTCATTGAGGTGGTCAACTCTAAGATTTGCAGCTATGTCCCAATCCAAGTTCAACTTCTTCAATGCCCATAGTGTCTTGTGCTCCAATTATACCGGAAGATGACATGCCTTGCCATACACCAACCGGTAAGGAGACATACCGATGGGTGTTTTGAAAGCAGTCCGGTAAGCCCAAAGAGCATCATCAAGCTTCCGGGACCAATCAGTTCGATTAACATTCACTGTCTTGGCCAAAGTGTTCTTGATTTCATGATTAGACACTTCAACTTGGCCACTTGTTTGAGGATGGTACGGAGTATACACTTTATGATTGACTCCATACTTGGCTAACAATGAATCAAAGGCCCTATTGCAAAAATGAGATCCTCCGTCATTGATGATGGCATGAGGTGTCCCAAATCTTGTGAAAATATTCTTCTTTAGAAAACCAAACCACACTACGGGCCTCATTGTTGGGCAAAGCGACGGCTTCAACCCATTTCGAAACATAGTCCACCGCCACAAGTATGTAGGTGTTTCCACATGAGCTAACAAAGGGCCCCATAAAATCAATTCCCCAAACATCGAAGATATCCACCTCAAGAATTGTAGTGAGAGGCATATCATCTTTCTTGGATATGCCACCCATTCTTTGGCATTCATCACACCGCTTGACCAACTCACTAGCATCCTTGTACAAAGTAGGCCAAAAGAAACCACAACTTAAGACTTTTGAAGCAGTTCTTGCCCCTCCATGATGACCACCATAAGGTGAGGAGTGGCATAAATCAAGAATTGACACTTGTTCCTCTTCGGGCACACAACGCCGAATGAAACCATCATTGCATATCTTGAACAAATACGGTTCATCCAATAATAATCCATGCTATCCCGTCTAAGCTTCTTCCTTTGGTTAGAAGAGAGCTCAAACGGGACAACACCGGTGACAATGTAGTTGGCGATGTCTGCGAACCATGGCATAGCATGCAAAGAGACAAATAAAAGTTGTTCATCCGGAAAGCTATCATTAATTCAAGACCGTCACTTGGCCTCCCTTACTCTTCCAAACGGGAAAGATGGTCGGAAACTTGGTTCTCACTCCCCTTTCTATCAATGATCCCCAAATCAAACTCTTGAAGCAATAACACCCACCACATGAGCCTAGCCTTGGAATCCTTTTTCATTATTAAGTACCGGAGCGCCGCATGGTCGGTGTGCACAATCACCTTGGCGCCCATAAGGTAAGGAAGGAATTTGTCCATTGCAAAGACTATAGACAACAACTCTTTTTCGGTGGCAGTGTAGTTCATTTGGGCAGAGTTCATGGTCTTGCTTGCATAATAAATGGGGTGAAAGATTTTGTTCACCCTTTGGCCCAACACCGCCCCCACTACCACATCATTAGAATCACATATTAGCTCAAAAAGAGGGCTCCAATCCGACACGATGATAATTGGCGTGGTAGTAAGATTTTGCTTCAACAACTCAAATGCTCTCATACAATTTTCAGCAAAGTGAAACTTGGCATCTTTTTCCAACAACTTGCAAAGATGATTCACTACCTCCGAAAAGTCTTTAATGAAGCGCCGGTAGAACCCCGCGTGCCCAAGAAAGCTACGGACTCCGTTCACCGAAGTAGGAGGAGGAAATTTGGAAATGACCTCGATCTTGGCCTTATCTACTTCAATTCCATTCCTTGAGATTTTGTGGCCCAGAACTATCCCCTCCTCAACCATAAAGTGACATTTTCCCCAGTTGAGTACTAGGTTGGTTTCTTCACAATGGGCAAGGACTTTATCAAGATTGTTCAAGCATTCATCAAAGGAGTCCCCAACCACGCTGAAATCATACATGAATACCTCTATAAAGTATTCAACCATATTAGTGAAAATTTCCATCATGCACCACTGAAATGTAGCGGGTGCATTGCACAATCCAAAAGGCATCCTGGAAAAAGCAAATGTCCCATAGGGACACGTGAAGGTTGTCTTTTCTTGGTCTTCCGGAGCTATCAAGATTTGATTATATCCTAAATACCCATCCAAGAAGCAATAGAAAGCTCTCCCCGCAAGTCTGTCAAGAATTTGGTCCAAGTAGGGCAAGGGGAAGTGATCCTTGCGGGTCACTTTGTTCAACTTGCGATAATCGATACATACATGCCAACCAATGACTGTCCTTGTTGGAATAAGTTCATTCTTGTCATTTTGTACCACGGTCATGCCACCCTTTTTTGGAACACATTGGACCGGAGAAGTCCAAGCACTATCAGAGATTGGGTAGACGACCCCAGCATCGAGCCACTTGATTATTTCTTTCTTCACAACCTCTTGCATTGCCTCATTTAGCCTCTGTTGGTGTTCTACGGAAGGCTTTGCTCCATATTCAAGAATGATCTTGTTCATACAAAATGCGGGGCTTATCCCCCAAATATCAGCAAGTGTCCAACCTATGGCCTTCTTTCTCCTTTTTAGCACTTTGAGAGTGGAGTCTACCTGCAATTTGGTTAGGCAAGATGAAAGTATAACAGGTAAAGTACGAGAAGGACCCATAAATTAATACCTGAGGTGTGGTGGAAGTGGCTTCAACTCCAATATAGGTGGCTTTTCAATTGAAGTCTTTGTCGGAGGAGTTTTCCGATTCTCTAAATCCAAGGATAACTTTCGAGGACCATATGAATAAGAACCCATGCCTTGTAGAGCATTGGTACTCTCGATCAAGACATCCACCACAATATCATCGTGATTCAATAAAGCTGCTTCCACGGGGTCTTCAACATTTATCATCGAGCTTGTTTCATCAATAATGACCTCGGTGACAAGGTCCATGAAAGAACATACCTCCGTGCTATTGAGTTGCTTCATTGATTTGCAAACGTGGAACACAACATTTTCATCGCCCACCCGGAAGGTGAGCTCACCGGCCTTCACGTCAACTAAGGCCTTCCCCATTGCATGGAAGGGCCTTCCCAAGATGATAGGAACTTCATAATCCACCACACAGTCCAAGATAACAAAATCCGCAGGCAAGATGAACTTGTCAAACCGCACTAACACATCATCAATGATTCCTAGAGTCCGCTTCATAGATCGATCCGCCATTTGAAGACGCATGGAAGTAGCCCTAGATTGACCAATCTCCAAGGTTTTTAAGACCGGGTATGTAATTAAATTGATTCTAGCTCTACAATGCCTTGGCAAAATCTGCGCTACCAATTGTAAAAGGAATGGTGAATGCCCCGGGGTCTTCAAGCTTGGGTTCCATTGAGTGCACTATTGCACTCACTTGATGAGTCATTTTTATAGTTTCGCACTCCATTGATCTTTTCTTTGTGACCAAGTCCTTCATGAACTTGGCATACCCGGGCATTTGCTCTAATGCTTCAACCAAAAGAACATTGATGGATAAGCTCTTCATCATGTCAATGAATTTCTTGAATTGGTTCTCATTCTTTTTCTTTGCCAACCCTTGAAGATAGGGAGGAGGAGGCCTAGGCAATGGTGCCTTTTCTTTCGACACAGTCGGCTCGGGTATGTCAATTACGTGCTCCCTAGACGGGTTCACGCCAATTTGCAATTCCTCCTCATGGTCATGAATATCAATCCTCACATCACTAGTAATTGGCTCTTACACCACATGCTCAATCTCAATAGGAATCTCATCATTTTGCAAGTCATCATCATTACCAACAACTCTCTTTCACTTTGAAGAACTAGCCTCACCACCTCGTCCACTTCTTGTGGTCACCGCCATGGCGTGACCGGTATTGTTGTTATTTTTTCCACCCTTGGGGTTCACCACCGTATCTCTAGGTAGTGCTCCCTTTGGGCGTGTGTTCAAGGCTTGTGATATTTGTCCCATTTGAACTTCAAGATTACGAATGGAGGTGTTATGGGAGGTAAGTTGAGCATCCGAATCCGCATTGCGTTCCATCATTTGTTTGAACATTTGCTCAATTCTACCCATGTCATTACTTGAGGAACCTTGGCCTTGTGATTGATAGGGGGTGGATTGTTGGGTTGTGTATACATCGGGGGCCTTTGAAAGCCCGACCCTCGATTTTCATTTCCACCCCAATTGTTGTTCCCGCTCCAATTGTTGTTGTTATTGCCTCCCCATTGTTGATTGTTGTTCCACCAATTGCTTGAGTTGTTACCATTGTTCTAATTGCTTTGCCTTTGATTGTTCCACCCTTGGTTGTTGCCTTGATTGTTACTTTGCCCTTGAAATTTTTTGGCATACATTACATCCTCATTTTGCTCATCATAAGAATATTCATGATTATACCCACTAACTCCTTGGTCACTTTGGTCATTGTTGTTTTGCATTTGGTTTCCGCGAGGCCTTCGCTTGTTCACCAAAAGATTCACCCCCTCCATATCATGCACTTGCTTAGGCCCTTGTATTTGTTGAAGCTGTGCCTTAGCAAGTTGATTCAAGGTGGTGGTAAGTTCGGCAATTTCTTGCCTATGGTCTTGAAGCTCTTTGTGGAGGTTGATAGCACTAGGATCACCCTGAGGCACATTTTCTCTACTTTGCCATGCTGACGAAGTGTCAGCCATTTCATCTAAGATATCACATGCCTCAATGTACGTAATCTTCATAAAGTTTCCTCCAGCAAGTTGGTTGACCACACACTGATTTGTGGTATTTATGCCTCGGTAGAAGGTCTTTTGAATCATGGCCTCGGTCATGTCATTATTTGGGCACTCCTTGACCATAGTTCTGTACCGCTCCCATATCTCATGAAGAGGCTCATTTGGATCTTGCTTGAAATCCAATATTTTATCTCTTAACGCCGCCATGTGCCCAGGAGAGAAGAATTTAACAATGAATTTGTCTGCCATCTCATCTCATGTGGATATGGAATGGTTGGGAGTCACTCCAGCCAGTCTAATGCTTTCCCTCGGAGGGAGAAGGGAAATAGCCTAAGCCTCAAGGCATCCTAGATGTTTGTTTGCTTACTGCCCCAACAGGTATCCACGAAACCCTATAAATACTTGTAAGCATTTTGGTGAGGAGCTCCCTTGAAGTACCCACGCTGCTCCAAGAGTGTCAGCATCTCATTTGTGATTTGGAAGTTACCTGCCCGGATTCTAGGCGGGACAATAGCACTTGCGTACCCCTCGTTTGGAAGAACACGAGGGGTAACTCTGGGAGGTGGAAGCGGGGGAGGGTCTAGAATATCCTCATTAAGATTGTCCTGTAGGCCTCGTCTTGGAGGTGGTACTTGATTTAGTTCATCTTCTCCATTGTCATACACTTCCTTTCCCGGAATAATATTACCCAAAGGATCCGCCATTAGTACCTGAATTGATTCAACACACACGTTAACAAAAGAAGGAAAGAAAAACACTCTACACCGCTATTCACGTAGATAATCAACACCGTTATAACTCCCTGGCAACGACGCCAAAAAGTGATCGGCTCCCGCCTATACCACTAAAGAGTAGCAAGTACGGGGGTCAATGCAGCTTTTACCCGAAGGGTCGGGATCGATTTCCAAAGGGAGCTATGTATGTTGGAGTCGAGTGTCTAAGTGATCTAGTGGCGTGTCGTGTTCGTAATTACACTTCTCATAAATAGGTTTTGAGAATTATGCTATGATTTAGTCTAATTGAAACTATGACCTAGCTAACTAATATCTTTTTGAAGGTTTTCTCAGTTGATAAAGAGACTAGGGCTGTGACTTCCTCCTAGGTAAGTAATTAACGGGTCTAAAATCTAGAATGACATTGTGAAATGGGGATTAATGGCATAACCTCAAGCTAATGCACTCTCCCACTACCTCTTAGTAATATGGGTGACTTTGCCCAAATTGGCTTTCTCAAGCACAATTGGGTGTTTCCATGAACTACATGAATTGGCTCAAATCGGGTATAGCTATCTCTAGCATCCACCCTTTTACTGGGGCTATCAATCTCTTGAACTCACCCCAATATTTTGTTAGCCTAATTACCAAGACTTGGGTCATCTTTCTCAAGAGTGACCCTAGTCATAAAGGCTTGAATTAGTGTTTGCAACCACTAATTCTGAGATTTATGCACAAATTAAGCTAAATACCAAACACCCATACACACAATCACTCTAAAATTGAAAATCATTAATTACCCAGACTAGGGTTGGGTCACAACCCTAGCTTATGGGTCTAGATACTCATGATTGAAGAAGAAACACAAGTAGAAGATGAATTTAAGCTCATAATTGTAAATTACAAGATAATAATTGACGAACTATGGTTAAAGCTAAGATAAAATAACTCAAAATAGCTAAAAAGTACTATTCACGTGTTCTCTAAGCAGCTGATACCCTAAAAAATGAAGAAAAGATCTATTTATACATGGCTGGAAATACTGGACAAATTGCCCCTACGGAGAATCCGCTCCCAGCGTATTTTTGAGCGCTGGGGCGAAGAGTCTTCCGCTGTAGTGGATTAATGGCCGCTACAGGAGTTTTGCACTTTGCAGTTCTCTGATTCTTCAACTTTGCGCCCATCATATTAGTGAAACACCGCAGTGGTGACTGGAGCGCGACAACAGAATAATACCGCTGACCGCGGAATCATGAAATACTCTCATTGCCAACTCTCTGAAGTTAGTCAACCGCGTCCAACAGATAAATGGGCGCTGCAACGGTAGATGGACCGCTACAACGGAAAAGTGATGCGGACAACGTTGTGATTAGCCTAGGAAAACAGCTCTCTGAAGTTTGCAGGTGCCAGCAAAGAGAAATCCGCTGCAGCGGAAAAATGGGCACTGCAGCGTTCCAGTTGGGTTATGAGATTTTGCAAGTTCTGCTTCTTTTTGAGGTCTTTTGGATCGATATTTACAAATCAACTCATTTCCTGCAATTCAAACCACTTGCATCAAAATGTGGGGTTAATTAAGCCAATTGTTGCCTCAAAAACCTAAGAAAATGGGAGTAAATTAGTAGTACAAATCACTAGTTATCAAACATCTGAAGTGATTTTCCTGCTCCACTTAGGGACGATACTATTCTCTAATAACTGTATTTCATAGCATCCCAATATGATTCATCCTATCGGGNGGGGGGGGGGGGGGGGGGGGGGGGGGAGGGAAAGGGTATTCTAATCCTGTTTCAACCATGAAATCCATTTTTCTTGAATCATTACTCAATCAAAGGCCTAAACGTCATCCTCTTATCTATAAAACTTACATCCTTATTCTACTACCAGGTAACCATTTCATATCTTCTAATTTCTCCTAGTCTTAGACTCCTCTGAGTTCATTCAGGATGTATCGAGCTTTCTACAACTTACGAAAACCATCACTGGTGAGTTTAATTGCGAGGACTTACCTATTCTCGTCACCTTCTCACTCACCTTTTCTTATCCTTACTCCTATCTACCAAAAACCTTATCACTCTACGGTACTTTAGCTTTCTACCTACACATATCTATATATACTACTCGCAACCTTTATTTAACTTGCTAGCACCATAGATTTCCTTTCGTGCCTTCTTAGTTGTCATCAAAGGTAGGCAAATACTGGAATTCCCTGTAACTCATATGATCTAAAATATCACTTTTGATTTTCTTTTTTCATTAGCCACGATACGTGCCACTTACTTATGGAGTGTATCCAGTATTGTAGTGAGACAATACTGGATACCCTCCAACTCTTGTGAAGTTGGATACCCTCCAATAATATGCTTAGGTTGAAGCCTTCTTCCTTATTTCCTTAGCTAGTCTTTTGTTTTACTACTTAGTGGACACCCTCCAACTCTTGTAAAGTTGCGAGCTTATTACATCATATACCCAAAGGAATGTTTGATGTTCTTACTCGCCTATTATTATCCTTAGTTACTTACATTCGCGCCCTTGTGCTCGTAGGTCTTCTTCTGAAGTGAAATTTGATTATCTCCCTAGTGGCACTTTCTTTTATTTCTGCAACACTCATACAGTACCTTTAACTATCCAACCTCCTATCTTAATATTACTCAAGGATCACATTGGCATCATATCTGCGAGACTGAATTCCCTATGTTGGGTTTCAGTACGTTTATCTTGCACGATCTGTTTTATGACCTCTTATTTAGCTATAAGTAGGCTCTTCCTAAATCAACTACAGACTACCCGTTGGTTCATTCTCATATTTATATTATGTGTAACCCCTCTAGGGTTAAGTTTTTTTTTTGTCTTAACTTACCCTCTCCCTAGCTCCTTATGTATCAAGTGTCCACTCGCTCTTATTTACCAATTAACATCCTTGCTGGGAACCCTTACCGCCTATTACTAGCATCGTGCTTGCATAATGTCCTGGAGTTGTAACATTTCTGTAGGATCTGAATAAATTCAATCTCATTCCTTTCACCTTTTTACCGCATTCTTTCTTTACCATTCGATAGTTACCTCTTCATCTTCGGATTTTCTTTTCATATCTTCACTGACATATTACTCGCCTTGTGGTAACCCTTCTACACCAGGGATAATTGAATTTCTTACGCACAAGGGTTACACCTGGTGTAACTGGCACATTTAGTCCCTTAGGCTTAACTTTGCTCATAGTGCTTGCTTTAGGAAAGCGTCTTCGTGAATGACCTTTAAAGGTTATTCTTCTATTGTTCATTCTATTACCGTCAAAACACGATCTCTGAAACGATGTTGACTATTACCAATTCCTTCGGTCCTTAATTCATGTTCACTTTATCTTGTTCACTAGCCCATACTAATTTCTATTACTTTTAGGGTCTCACTCTTCGTTCTGGTAATCACTTTTGAGTCACCAACCCATTTCTTGAAATGAGGGTATGGCTTTATGGATTATATTTTTATTGTCTCAAGGTATGTATCCTCTTGTCTTTTCCTTCATTGACTATAGACTATGTCATCCTGTCATATTTTGATTTACCGTTATCACTCATTTATCATATCTTACTCATAATGCTTCATTTACTCTTTTCTTATTCTCCTGCTAATATCCATGTCTATTACCTGATTCTAAAAATTTCAACAAAACAACCTTTCGCTTTTAGACCCCCTTGCACCATCTCATTGGCCCTTGGGCCGACTAACATTATCTCTTTACTAGGGGTAGGAGTCATCCTAAGGTAAATATTCCTCCCTTCATGGAAATCTTATGAACTTTCGGAACGTTCTAGTATTCATATCTGAATGTTCTATTATAGAGTGCACCATCTGGATGTCTCGCAATGAGATCTATTACCACGTTTGCACTATCCTTAAGAAATATTAGCTAATGATAATAATCATCCACCATTTTGGGTTACTCTAACCCCAGATGAATCCTACTATCCCATTCTTCTCTTAAGCTATATCTGTTAGCTCTCATAGGGCATAAATGAGATGGGTGTGGCCAATTGTATATATCTTTGTTACTCTTGAAAGTAACACAAAATGCTTATATTTCTCTGCCTGGGTTGTAAATATTGATAATCTTCACTATTTGGGTACCTCGTACCCGTCTTCACCTTGCTTCTTTTACTTGTTGAAACTTGTATCTACCTTCTAATTCTCTTATTTCGTTTTACCATATGGGTAGATAGGAATTCTTGCCTTAGAGCTCTTTATTAAGAAACTAACACATCTTAGTACACACATGATCTGCTGAAGACCTCACATTTACTAATCATAAGCAAGATGCAAAACTGAGTTCCTCTGACTCAACTCTTCCACAGCCACATTGCAATCTCTTACCAACCGTCTTTCTAGATGTAGGAATCGTCCTATTATAAATAACATAGAATTTAGGAAATTGAGTTCTTACGACTAAGCTCTACCACACGATCTAGAGTAAGAAGAAAGAGTGAGAGTCCTAAATTCCCTATAGCCTCCTTCTTGTAAGTGTGGTGCACAACACACCCATAAACAAGACTCTACTAGACACGGCTTGTATACATCCCAAGGACAGAACTGCTCTGATACCACTTCTGTCACGACCCAACCTATGGGCCGCGACGGGCACCCGGTACCTTACTAACATAACATATCTTTCTTATCATACTATCATGGGTAAATGGGCCAAAAGGGACGTCATGATATAACAAGAACAAAATAAAAGTGCATACTAGACATAGGATGACCCAACATTATATAGAAACTTATACATGTGACATACGGGCCTATAAGGATGACATGATCATTTGTAAACTCAAAATATAGGTCGACAAGGCCATACAAGTATCCATATACCTGACATCTGTCTACAAGCCTATGAGACTACATAAATGTCATATAGCTCAGGACAGGGCCCCACCATATCAGTCAATACATGTCCCAATAATACTGACCAAATAGCCAACTCCGGAGCAAGTGGAGTGCAACAAAACCTTCCGCTGAGCTGATAGCCTACTATGAGGTCTGTCAACCTGTGTATCAGGACCTGCGGGCATGAAACGCAACGTCCCTAGGTAAAAGTTACATTAGTACAAATAAAGTGCTGAGTATGTAAGGCAGAAAAGCATAAATAAGAACAGTAATGTAAAGAGAGATATATGAGATACAACCTGTAGCATCTGAGTGCCTCTAAGAGATAGTGATATGAAATGCGTGATACATATATATACATAATCGTTTGAAAACATCCACCTCTGTGGGCATCATCATCATCATATCGTACCCGACCTCAAAGAGAACTCGGTAAAAACATACCCGACCACGTGGAGCTCGGTAAAACCCAACTGATCAGTGGTTTCATAATAGGTACCGCACCCGGCCGACTATAGCGGAGCTCGGTAGAGTAAAATAGATACTCTATATAATGTATGCTGGACTCATGGAATCACGCTCTAAATCTTTTGGAGTGACGTAAGGTAGTTGCACCTTCTATTAACATTATGGACATCATACCATGAATATGAACTTCACTAGGACTGAAGGATCATATATATATTTTTTATAATAACTTTGTAAGGAAATAACAACATGGACCGCCTTAGTTTCTAGGAGTAGATTCATTATGAAATAGCGTATCATTTACGTTCGTTTCACTTTAGATCAAGCCAAAAGAATGAAGGAAGAGCCTTAACATACCTTAACTCCGTTGAGTCCTTAATAACTTCCAAGAAATTCTTCAAAAACTCAAATCAATCTACCACAACATGAGGAGTTTCAAAATCAGTGCTGAGTAAAGGCTTAAGTTCGCAAGTTAAACTAGTAGCTCGTTTACGTAAATTTGGGCAGCATCTCCCCTGTAACAAGGCCCTCTACAAATACTATATACCAACAACACCAATAAAAAATCAATAAAAATATGTATGCATTATTTTCCAACCTTATCTCCACCACAATATATTACAAAACAGCTCACGCACCCTAATCAATTCATACATAAAACAACAACAAAAGTAGTGTCAAACAACCTAAAAATGTAATAACGAATGACCAGACAACCATTCCATAATTATGTGGTATTTCTCCACACCATTTATGCTCTAAAACTACATAAAACATCAGCAAAATAGACAGCCCAAAAGCAATACGAAACAGCCCACAAAAACCGTCCACTACAAATCGAATAACTCAGACTCACGATTTTCGATCACCGTCCCGTGAGTTATAACTTTTAGGAAATGAATTTATCAACCTTCCTTCATAATTAAAGCTTAAATACAGAAATTAGACATTTATTAACTATTAAGTACCTTCCAAAACTCAAACTATAAATAAAAAGAGAGGAGATATAGCGATACTTAAGTCGTAGGGATCGTTCTAGTGTTATCGCTTCTTGATTTCGTACACCGGATGTTAGTATTCTTTGAAAAACTTTGGAGATCTTAAGGATATGTTTTTATGGTGTTCCCTGGTCGGGCTCTATGTGAAAGTGAATATAGCGACGAGCTAAAACCAATATTATAAACTTTTGAAAAGTCAAAGAGGTGCTAGCTTGGCACCCTCGCATTGGCCCATCTTCCGGCGCTTATATCTTTTTATCCCGATGTCGTATGAATAAACGGTTAAGAGAGTTGGGAACTACATTACAAGAACTTCAATTTGGTATATAATATGTCCCAATAATACCTCATATAATACACGAAATGTATTGCTCAAAAACCTTTAGTGACACACCTACTTGTCACTTATGATGTCTGTGCAGTGATGCAGTCTCGCGAAACTCCAAATATATATCTACTCCTATGTCGTATCGATGGAAGGTTTAATGAGTTATAAAATATAATTTTAGATCTCCAATTTGGTAGGTAGATCATCCTTTAGTCCCAAGTACATCGAGAGAAAAGCTCAGCTATATTTGACCTAAAGTTCAGTATAGTTTTGAATTTAACTTGTGACGATCTTTGCCAACTTTTGTTCTAGAACTTGCTTGACTTAAAAATGTAGCATACGACTATCATAAGACAAAAATAACTCATAGCATAAACTCCTTATCATGTAATGAACCATAGTCTCACCCTAAAGTACATGTTATAACATTCCAAACTCGACGTTTTTCGACGAAACTTATTTTCTTCAATTGGTTTAGCTTCTAAGCTTTCCAACCCTCTTGGTACTTGTTATTCCTGATCTTAAATATTTGTAACCTAAATATTATCTTATTTCTGAGCATACATCAATTGACTTACGACGTACTCACGTACGAAAACATGGGGTGTAACATCCAAATGCTTTTCTAAACCAAATAACTTTGGTTGACTTCTATTTAGATACGAAAGAGTCCCCACCAAGTCCATGTCGGTTGTAGTAGTTATCGCCTTTTACATGATCCCACACCGCCCAACAAATATTTAATGCCATATCTTGATAATTATATAAACCTTTATGCCTTCTCTTTACTAACATCAATTGCAGCGTTTGCAAGCTACTTCCGAGTCTTTTTTTTTTTGACATTTTTGACGACTCAAGAATATTGACGCAAAGGTAATTTTTTTATGCTCTCTTTTTTCCTCATTTATTTATCTTTTTGTAGGTAAAACGAGAAGGATGTATTCTTCTTTAACAAGATGATCCATGCATGAAGAAGGCAATCGTAGGGCGTGAGGGGATGGGTACTCATCCCCGCCGAATATCAGAGATATTATTATCATGGCCCGACTATCGGACAAATTACTCTCAATGCGGCTCGACTATTAGAGAGATCACTCTATAAAAGAGTCGACTATCGTAGAGATTACTCTCAATGTGGCTCGGCTAACGGAGAGATTACTCTCAAAAAGACCTGATTATCGGAGAGATTACTCTCAATGTGGCTCACCTATCAGAGAGATTACTCTCAGAATGACCCGACTATCAGAGAGATTACTCTCAAAATGGCTCGACTATCGGAGAGATTACTCCCAGAATGACCCGACTATCGGAGAGATTACTATCTATGTGGCTCGATTATTGGAGAGATTACTCTCAAAATGACCCGACTATCTGAGAGATTACTCTCAATGTAGCTCGACTATCGGAGAGATCACTCTCAAAATGACCCGACTATCAGAGAGATTTCTCTCAATGTGGCTCGACTATTGGAGAGATTACTCTCAATGTGGCCCAACTATTGGAGGCCATTTCATCCATTTAGACCGTTGTGCCTATTCTAATATTCTTGATTTGGACTTTGATGGCCTTCTGTTTTTGCAGCCCGAAGAGATGGAAAATATCAGAGATTATACCTCACCTTCCTCTAAACTTGGATATCTCGTAATCGAGACTAAAGACGGCATAGAACAAACCAAGCTTTTGGTTCACACCCCACAAGTTGGCCGGTATGTAGCCTCATGGACTGCTTTGAGGAACTCCCTTCATGTAGAAAATCGGAACTTGGAGCACAAGTCTACTTTTAATCCATTGTCCAAGATGTGGTCTCTCCAAGAACCAATCCATCGCACGTAAACATTGCTAGCACCCTTCCAAACTTAGGGCATCGTATAATTCAAGGCGAAGTACAGTGGGGAAACATGACAACAATCAAGGGAGAGTATCATGATATTCCAGGATATTGGGAATGGGCTGAAGATGTACTTGGTGGAAGCCAACAAACCCTTAGTACAACAAAGATTTACAATGCTGTCTATGCCTCACTTTTTACTTATGATCGGAACTCGAACATTTTGCAAGCATTTTTTGAGGCTTGGTGCCCCAAGATGAACACGCTTCTTACATCAATCGCGGAAATATCTATCTCTCTTTGGGACTTACATATCCTTGGAGGTCTGCTCATTGCGGGTTCCCCGTACGATGAAGTGGTACCTGAGACAAGAGAACTCATCGGTTTGGACTAAAAATAGACGAGATTTATTCCTTGATCTTGCGAGTATTATTTGATGCCTTCAATCACCTTAAGGAAGGTACGGGTGTTAACCAAAAAGTCTCTTTGAGCAAGTGGAAAAATTTTTGGTATAAAAAAGCTTTAATATATAAACCTACCCCACTAAAAAAGGAAAATAAATATGTGCGCCTTACGTCGACACATAATCCTAACGGAGTTAATCCCGAGACAACTAGGTGGTCGAATGATCAAGAAGCTATATTGTCCAAGCTTAGGGTGAGGTCTAACAAGAAAGATGGAACATATATAGCAGCATTCTTATCAATTTGGTTATGTGCCTTTGTGTTTCCCATGGCAGAAAACTTCATTCGTCCCGAGACTTTTAAGATGGCAAGTATTATGGCAAGCGGGCGAAAGATTAGCCTTGCAGTCCCAGTTTTGGCGAGTATTTATCATGGTTTGAATAAGATTTCGTGTTCTTCCCAACTTGATCAGGTCAAAGTTTGTTTTTCCATCTATTATGTTTACGACTAGCTTGCACATTACTTTAAAACACATTATCCACTTGTTAAGGGTCCATCTGTCCCTTTGATGGTGGCATACCCAGGAGAGGGAGTTGCGAGGTACTTTGGCAAGAAGGATGCAAGAAAACACATCCACAATGGGGAGGATATAGTTTGGACACCAACAATGTTAACCAATTCTCGTCCTTATTATTATGTTGATAACGATGCCCCTCTAGAGTTGGAGTCAAATTACTTCATGAGCTTATGTTTTAATTACCTCCTTTTGAGGTATGGTAACTCATTCATCATCGAGCCATATAGCTCGCATCGGTTTGGTCGTCAATTTGAGTTTTACCAGAACGTCCCTAGTTCTTTGGAGAATGATATCCGTAACGCCTATCTAGACGAAGGAATCAAATGTTGGAGGATTTTCACATTGTATCGGTCTATGTCACGTGAGACTTTCCCCCCCAACGGGAGATCCTGTAGAGAAGTCTTTATCCACCAATTATATGTCTTGGTGGGAGAAAGTGCATGGGAAGTTTCTCGAGAATAATTTACGAGATTTGGTAGACAATGTTAGGCTAAAGTATACTAATTCTTTAGGAGGTGAAGATCAAGCTGTTGGAAAGACGCTCTCAAAAGTCAAAGAACCACCTACTCCAATCCCAAAAGTAGTTACACAACATAAGAAAATGAAGCTTAAATTCTCAAAGGCGGCTTTGAATGAGGTGGTGTGCACTTCAACAGATATTGAGAAACACCCTCAAGTTCTTCCATTTAGCACGCAAGTTCCTCAAGATACAAGCCAGAGTACCAATGAAGACCAAAATTGAAAAAGGAAATGACCTAACCCAATAGAGATCATAGAGGTTCCAAGTGTTGATAGTCCCTCAAGAACGCATACGACTTGTAACAAGGAGGTAAAAATACAATCACCTTGCCTTTTTTTTTTCTTTTTTTAATCGAACGAATAGCTTCACTACAAAGTTACCCACTTTCTTTGCCTTTTCCTTATGTAATTAAATGTCATTGGGCATCTAGTGGTATCCCCACATGACAAGCCGCAAGTGAGTAATGAATCTAGTGGAGGGCCTACATCTAAAGTGAAGTTGTCTTCAAAGGCATCATCTCTTCCTTATGACGAAGCCCTAAAAAGACAAACCCCAAATGGGATAACTCGCGTTCCACGAATGACAAATGCAGCAGTGTCTATATTTTAAGGAAAGAGCATTGTCTTTAATCGCAAAAAGGAATTCATCTTGGGACTTTGGGAGGATATATGCAAGAGACTCTTTAAAACTCGTGCAGAACTGCTCTCATCTTATAGGAAGGAAATCACTGAGATTTTCGAGGATATGAAAAAGGCAAATATTTTAGATCTTTCTCCATTAGAGTGTTTACTGGATTCTCTTTTCAAACTTGCTACTTCATATGACCAAGAGAGATCCAATTTGGCTGATAAGACGAGTCAAAATGAGAAGTTGGAGCATCTTGAATCGTTTAAACTTGAAGTAGTGAGAAAATCTAGAAAGTTTCCTCTAGTGAAAAGAAACTGAAGAAAGTTTTGAAGAAGTTGCAGACATTACAACAAGAGAGAGAGAATCTCGAAGGTGTTATAAAAGCGACTCAAAAGGAGGTTGAAGAGATTCAGGAAAAAATTTCAGCTACCGAGATTGAGGTCTCTTCATATGACAACGTAAATTTGCTAATGATTTGGCCAATTTGGAGGGGATGAAGAAGAACTTGAAGAGTAGCTATCAAGAATTGATCAACTACAAGTTTTGTTTAGGTTAGGCTATTAGAATTATATCCCCTTTTATATTTATGTTAGATTGACCTAGTTGATATTTATTTTATCTTAAATAAGACTGCTTCTCTTTTGCTTTACATTGCTCGACATTTATCTTAGTCGCAGAATTTTCAGCTTTACGCGCTTGTAATGAAAGATTCATATCTTGTCGTGGAAGAGTCCAAATAACGAACCATTTGATTCTTTGATTATTATAATTCAATGTATAAAACATATCCAAAATCTAAAATTTAATACCTTAAGGATAGTTTTAGATGATAGTTCGAATTCGACTTTGGTTTCTAATATGCCGACAGTTCCAAACTAGCGCGACTTCACCAAAATTTTTGTATCCTTGTGTGGGAAGCCTCGATATCGCAAGACCTTTTTAATTGATAGATATTGAAATTCAAGAGCTTCATTCTCACCAAATATCTTGGGTTCAAGTCTCACTGAATTTGAAATGTCGTGAAGGCTCGCCAAAAACACTTGAAGGTTTGGATAACATGAAGGCATAACGAATTCCCGGACTTCAATGCAAATTCTTGGAAACCTCCTAAAAGTTATTAATCATTTTATTGAGGATACCAATTTACCATGGAGGCTTTCCCCCTTCAAAATCAGATGGGATCTAAAGTTTAACAGAAGAATGGTATCTCAGCTCGATTTTCAAGTGCCGATTGAATGAATTACATTCCATCGTACTTAATTCAAATAATGATTGGGGGACTATGTATCTTTTGAACTTATGAGACTGAACAGAAAGAAATTCTAAGCTGTCTATGTACCTCAGTGAAGAGGATCAAGTCATACCGTAGTTCGGAATGGGTGATTTTCATTTTTTTATGTCCTAACTTTTGCCTAGGCTGCCTTTTTTGAGGTTTTCAACCTAGAGAACTTCTTTTTTATGGGCGTTACACAGTTTAGACTCATGCGGGCTAGGAGTGTAGGAACATGCAGTTTAGGCTCATGCGTCAAGGAGCGTTGCAACTTCAAGGATAATACTTCTTCAAAAACTTGCCATAGATAGGGCCGATTCTCATGCCATCTGCATCAACCAGCTTGTAAGCCCCACTTGAGTAAGCTACTTGTATGACATATCGCCCATCCCTTTTTGAAGTGAACTTCCCTCCATGTTTATGGGAAGTAATAATTGGTCTTCGTATGGCAAGGACTTGATCTCCTACTTGAAAGGATGTCGGGCGAAATTTTTATTGAAGGCGCAAGACAATCAATCTTGATAACATTCAAGACTCTGTTGATATTCCAATATTTTCTCATCAAGAGCCTCCAACTCTGCTAATCGAAGTCGAGAATTTTCTTCATCAGTGATCTTTCTTGAATAGCCAGTTGTAATGAAGGTATTTGACGCTCGAGTGGCAAGACAACTTCGACTCCATAAACGAGCGAATAAGGAGTCACTTGTGTTGGCGTGTGGTAAGTCATCCTATATTCCCATAAAGCTTCTTCCATATGGTCATTCCAATATTGTTTGGATTTGGAGATAACTTTCTTTAACAAGTTGCATAGATTTTTGTTGAATGCCTCAGCTAGGCCATTGGTGGTAGCATTGTACATCGAAGAGTTACGTTTATTGAAGCCAAAGAGATCACAAATCTTGTTCATCAACCTATTATCGAATGGCGTGCCATTATCCATTATTATGTAACGAAGAATGCCAAAGCGATATATTATGTTTACTCGGATGAAACTTGCAACGTTTTCCTTATTTACCTCCTTAAGAGCAGCAACTTCAACCCATTTTGATAAGTAGTCAGTTGCAACCAAGATGTATAGGTTCCTACCAGAGGACTTTGGCGGTCGTCCAACAACATCCAATACCCAAGCGTCAAACGAGCAGGATGCCGAGTCAGGTGCAACACTTCAGGAGGTTGATGAATAAAATTTGCATGGAATTGACAAGCCTTGCATCTTCGAGCGTAGTCCAAGAAATCTTTACCATCGTTGGCCAATAATATCCCATCCTCTTTATAGGGAAGTGGAGCTTTGGTCCAGACTGGTGTGACCCACATACCCCAGAATGTGCCTCTTGCAAAGCTTGGAGTGCTTCTTCTTCCCCTAAGCATCGCAAGAATACTCCCTCGAATGACCTTCTGTATAGAGTATCTTTGTAGTAAAGGAAGCGAGGTTCACGAATATGGATTTCAGTCCTTCTCCTCGGATTTTCTGGAAGTATCCCATAACATAAGTAGTCAATAATGGGTTGTCGCCATTCTTCTTTCTCAACTTTAAAAACAACGACAAGATGCTTGAATTCACTTTCTTCACATTCAACCTCATTTGGCGGCGGTATTACCCATTTTTGGTAGACCGTAACTTGCGTTCGATCAAGCAGGATTAACGATGAAGCTAGGGCAGCTAAAGCATCAACCTACTTATTTTATTTCCTTGGCACATGCTAAATAGACACATCACCGAGCCACCCTATTAATGTTTTAGCGTAATTATGATATGGGCGTAGTTCAGGCTTCTTGACCTCGTAACTACCTAGAAACTGATTGACCACTAACTAAGAGTCACCAAAGACTTGCAATTGCATCCACTTCATTTCGACAGCCATTTCAAGCCCAAGTATTAGTGCTTGATACTCAGCAACGGTCTTAGAGTAGAGTTGCGTCAATGTAAAAGAGTAGGGCAGCACTTCACCTTAAGAAATGACAAATACTACACCAGCACTAGCTCCTCCGCGATGTACATCACCATCAAAGCACATATTCCATGGAGGCTAAGTTCAATGACCATACGTCCTCATCAGGTAGTTCATCAGTTAGCTCCCAATCATCAGATACAGGGTGATCCGCCAAGAAGTCCGCTAACACTTATCCTTTTATAGCCTTTTGAGGGATGTACATGATTTCAGTAAAGGGAGTTTTCTTTACCTTCATTATTTTATTGGGCCAACAACGCTCCAATAAACCTTTTTATGCTGAAATGTATAATATCAACAGCTTTCCAAGTATAGAGGCTACCAAAACTGGAGGCTTCATCAAGTAGGATTTAATGCTCTCAAAGGCATTGCCACACGCTTGGTCCCATTTGAAAGGGACACCTTTCTTCATAAGGTGACTCAATGGTTGGAACCTCCCAGCTAGGTTTGAGATGAATCTTCCAAGGTACGCTAACTTTCCTTGCCGACTTTTCAATTTGTGAATATCCCGAGGCTCGGGTATTTTCAAGATTGCATCTACTTTGGCTTGATCAATTTCTATCCCTCGATGTCGGACAATGAAACCAAGGAACTTTCTAGAAGTAACTCCAAAAGCGCATTTCAATAGATTCATCCTAAGTTGGTACCTCCGGAGAAACTCAAACACCATTCTCAAGTCTTTCAAGTGGTATCTCTTCTCTCTTGATTTTACCACCAAGTCGTCAACATAGTATTCAACATTCTGGTGGAGAAAATCATCAAAAATATTATGAATAGCCCTTTGGAAAGTAGCATCGGCATTCTTCAAGCCAAAAGGCATTACCTTGTAGAAATAAAAGCCCTTGGGGGTACAAAATGCAGTAAGCTCTTCATATTTTGACGCCATGTGAATTTGGTTATAGACTGATGAACCGTCCATAAATGACATTTCCTCATACCCAGTAGTAGCATCGATCATCAACTTTGGAATAGGAAGCGGGAATTCATCTTTCGGGCACGCATTGTTGAGATTCCTGAAGTCAACGCACACTCGAATCTAGCCATTTTTCTTCCTTACATGGACAATACTTGAAACCCATGTTAGGTATTTAACTTCACGAATAAATCCTGCTTCGATGAGTTTGTTAACTTCGATTTCAATCAAGGGACCAAGTCTGGCGTAAAGCGCCTTTGGGCTTGTTTAATAGGGCGAGCACCATTCTTGATGGCAAGGTTATGGACTGCTACTTTCGGGTCCAAGCCAGGAATCTCTTTGTAGCTCCAAGCAAAGACATCCCTGAACTCCTTGAGTAACGCAATATAAGTGCTTGTTTCATCAACTTCTAGTAAAGCACTTAGGTAGGTGGGTCTTGGTTCTTCGTCGGTGCCAAGGTTAACTTCTTTTAAGGAATCAACTGTAGTCTTCACTCCTTCTTCAAGTTCAGGTGGAGCATCTTCCGCATCTTCATTTTCTTGATAGTCCTCATCGTTAAAGGATATGTAATAACACAGTGAAACATCCGCAAATTTTGCATTATCCTCCATTGAACATGGAACATCATTCTTGCCTTGCACAATAACATGATACGAAGAACCCACACTTTCTTTATTTTTGTCACGTTCCTTAGTGTAGACCACAATAAATGGCTTTACCTTCAGTACTTCTTTGCATGAAACCACAAGTTTTGTTTGCCGCCTTATTCTAGAAGGAATCAAACTTTGGAAATCCTTAGAGATCTTCTGGATTTTGGGCGAAGCGGGTGTTCTTATGCTTTGAAAATTTCTCTGGAACTTGTTCCCCTTTTTTAATGGACCCAATCTCTCAAACATAAAAGTCCTCACAATTTATTTTCCAAGTCGATTAAAGACAGAAGGCTTGTTAGAAGCGGCATATTCATCTGCTACAGTTATATAATTGCTGCTCGCCCTTCTTATGGAGATGCACACTGGTGACAGTTGCTTGTATCCAAAACGTTCACGTGGTTTTCTCGTTGCATCTTCTGACGGTATCTTCCCTAACTTTGACGGCTCATTAGGATTGTATCCAGCTTTTGCAAATATCTTGTAATCATTAGGATCAAAACCTTCATCTGTTTTCTTTGTAGGGAGTGCCACATTCTGCAAATGATTTTGGGCCACAAACCCTGCAGGCGGCGTTGAGGACGACTTTATTGCCTCAATTTGTTTGACCGGAAGAGTTAACCCCTTTAGCATGTTAGTTTGGATATTAGATGATTCACCTTCATCTTTCTTCTTTTTAGGGACGTATTGGAGCGGAGGAGTTACTTTCTTGTCGTGAGACACAATGTTCCCTTTATGAAACTTATTTGGGTTGGAGTGTACCCTCTCAGCAACATATTTGGTTTTGTCGCCAACCACCTCAGCTCACTTAGCTGTGGACTCGTCATCCTTATCATTTATGACATCATCAACTTTTAGATCCTTCACAATGTGGTTCTTCAAGTAGAACTTTGCATCGGCGAAGTATGACTGAGCCTCGGTGAATGGCTCGTCAGCAGCAATTATCTTCTTCTCGACTTCACCTTCGTAGTATTTTAAAGATTGATGGTAGGTAGATGGAACCACTTTATTCTCATGTATCCAAGGCCTTCCAAGCAAGACGTCTTATGAAGTCTTTGCATCGATCACATACATCCATGCACTTGATTCCATATCTTCAGTGGTGATTCCCTGCCTGATTGCACTTATGGCCCCTTGGTTGAATCTTTGGATCATCACACGACTTTCTGAGAGTTCATTCATTGGAATACCAAGTTTTTCCACGTTGTGAATTAGCAAGATGTTCACTGAGGATCCTCCATCAACCAAAATTGGATATACTCTTTCATCGCGCATATAGCCAACCAGCTATAATGGGCGGCTGTAAAGAGTGTCACCCAGTTTAAGATCATCATTTGTGAACGTAACCTTTTCCTCGCACGTGTTAACTTCTTGAGGAATAGACTCGATGAGATTTTCTGAAGATGGTGCCAACGGTAGGTCATCACTCATTTCTTCCCCTTTATCAGCATTACAATAAGAGGCCTGAATTCCATCACGGGAAATCTTCATATGGAACCAACTTGGTAAAAACTCCTCCAAGGTCACTGGATGTTGTGTCTTTTGAGGGTGGTGCACCTCCACTTTTGCTTTCTTTAAGTGCTTAACTGGATTGCATCTCTTTGGTCTTTTACCATCATTTTCCTTGTTGGTTGTTCTACAGGTTCTTTTCGTAGGCTCCTTCTGTGGTGCCTACGACGAGTCACCAACGTCCAAACTTCATCATCATCAAGTTGATTGACTTCAACTTTGTCGTTCTCCAGTAATTCTTCACCTTTACTTTCTTTAAAACCACATAATTCATCCGGACTGAATGAGCCAAAGGTGATAAAGACTTGGTTTGCGCTTGCTTTCTCATCTTCAAGCACGATCTTCCTTTCGCGAGCCAAGTCCTTAATTTTGTCCTTGAAGACAAAGCACTTCTCCATAGGGTGGATCACAAGTCGATGGTATTTGCAGTAATTTGGGTCATTTGTTTTCCCAGTTTAATTTGGTCGCTTCATCTCCGGAAGCTCAGTGAGATTTAACTCGAGGAGTTCTTCAAAATTAGCTGGCATATCAGAATCCAGAAATGAGTGCTCTTTTTCTTGCATTTATTTTAGAGTCAACTTTCCACTTGGCTTATCTTGAAAAGAAGTGGATTTCATACTCTACTTCTTGCTCACCTTCGTCGTGAACTTCACAGGTGATGTGTTGACATTCATAGCTTCTTTGTTTTCAGATATTGATACAAACTTGCTCCATTTTATGACTTCTTTCTTATCGTTCCCTTTGCGAGATTCATAGATGGACAACCTTTTATTTCCAGTGGAGGCCATGCTCAATTTCATGTCATGGGCACGAGTTGCAAGTTCTTCAAATGTGCTAGGCTTGATACCTTGCAAAATGTAGCGCAATCCCCAATGCATGCCTTGGATGCACATCTCTATGCCAGAAGCTTCACTAATGTCTTTACAGTTGAGGCTTTCATTCCTCCAACTATTAATAAAGTCGATAACTGGTTCACCCTTCCATTTACGAGTATTTGTGATTTCCACCATGCTCACAATGCGCCTTGTGCTATGAAAGTGATTGAAGAGCTCTGGCTCTAGTTGATTCCAGCTATCAATAGATCCCGCCTTGAGGTATGCATACCAATCAAAAGCATTTCCTTTTAGCGAGCGGACAAACTATTTGATGAGGTAATCTCCATAAGCCCCAACATTGTTGCATGTCTCAACGAAGTATGCCACATGTTGCTTTGTATTGCCTTTACCATCAAACTGTTAAAACTTTGGAGGTTTATATCCAGCGAGCATCTTCAACATATCGATCCTTGTAGTGTACGACTTTGCGCATGTAACGGAGACTTGGCAGCAACTTCATACTTATTCTTAATAGTTCCTTCACTAAACTCCTTCAGTTGGTCGATGGGAATCATACCTTCAGAAGAAGCAGGGATAGCCTTAGCGGATGCTACTCGTCTTGGGGGAGAATCAATCTCTAGAACTTTAGGGAGCTTGCCAGGTGCATGGGTGGATTCTTCTTCCATCAAGATTCCCACCCTGTTTGTTAGCTTGTCAATTCTAGCGTCTTGATTTTGCATGCACTTGGTCAAGCCAATGATCATTTTCGTCAAGTTCGACAACCGCTCTTCCACATATGAAGTGTTTGTCACTATGGCTTGCATGATTGTTGTAGATGATGGGGAGTAGCATGGATGGTCACATAAATTGATTCTCGAATGGCTCACGCTACGCGGTGTAAGTGGGGAGGATCCATCACTTAAAGCATCATCATCTTCCTTCACACCAGAGTTTTTGGATCTGGAGAGATCAAGGAGAGAAAGAGTTTTCTTGATCTTTTCGGCAACATCGCTTCCTCCTTCTGGTATGTTTGTGGAAGATCTTTCTCTTTTTGAGGATGAAGATCCGAACATAGGGGTTGATGCGGACGACACTTGGAGTGATTGTTGTCCTAAAGAGCTCACTTTACTCCTCGTAACTGGTTCAAAGCTTCCAAAGGCAACATCGAGGATGTTTTCCACATCAACATTGAACCTTGAGTTAGCAGCCTTGGGGGAAGTTGATCTGAGGGTGATTTTCTTTGAAACCATTTTGATGTTCTTTAACTTTGGTGATTGAAAAACTGAGATGAGAGGTCGAGATTGTCCCATTGGGCATGCCAGAATTTGTGGACAATAAATTGCGTCGAGAAAATAAAATCAAGACCGAAAATATTGCAGCAATTGTAGTATTTGATTTTAAATATTTGAGTGTAGTATCTCTATAAGTCCTCTGATTCTTCTTTCCAATAGTAAATAAATTCAATGGTCTTTGAGCTTGATCTTGAATCTTTATTTGTTTCCACGAACGACGATCTTGAATTCAACTAGCACGAACTTTGATTTGAACTCGTACTCCTTGAATCTTGACTTATTCTTCGTTCTTGAGCTTGAAGTTCTTCGTTCTTGAGATTGAAGTTCTTCGTTCTTGAGCTTGAACTTGATTGCTTGAACTTGAAACTTGAAACTTGTGGAGGAATTTGCAGTGTTTGATCCACGAGCTCTTTCTTGCTTCTTGTTATAACTTCTGGTGTCTTCTCTGAGTTATGAAGACCCCTATTTACAGTTGTGGAAAGGAAGACTTATGATAAGAACAAACTCTTTTTGACCAATCAGATTGAAGCGTGATATGGCCGCATTTGATTGGACGGAACATGTCGCTCGCACATATGGCACGGTTTCATTGGCCTTTTAATTTGACTTGACATGCCTTGTCATTTTGATACGTGGCACGATCATATTTCCTCTTCTGTTTGACTTGTCATGCCACGTCATTTGACATGTGGCACCAAACTGGGCCTTTAGGAAGACGACGTATTGGGCCTAATGAAGTGGGCTCATCATTTGTAGCCCAATTATATGGGCTAGCGCAATCAATATTATTAGACTTAAAAAATTAATTCAATTATATTAGCCCATAATACTTATTTGGACTAATATATTTAAAATAGTCCAAATTATTTTATTGAATTTAAATTCAATAAATTTTGCATGCCTATACCTTCATTTTATGATATCACGCACCAGCAACATGAAGAATAAACTTGCAATATTTTAAAGAAAAAATCTGATACAGATTAAAATTATTATATAAAAAGTTAGGGTAAATAAAAAAAAATTATTTAATAATAGTGAAGGGTGAGATGAGAGATAAAGACAAGGCAATAATGCGACCCCCCCAAATCGATCGTTACACAAAGTGGCACATTTTGCCGTTATGTAATGACAGATTTAACGATTCGATACAATAACATTTAAGTTACAATCAAAACAAAATAATAGGTAACAACCATCAAAACAAGTACCCTATTTGTTTATGATTTTTTGGTTCATTGGTTTATTGGAGCAATCCATTTAGGAAGAAATTAAAAAATAGACAGATTTACAAGTGGTCATTCAAAAATAGTCACAGTTTCAAAAGTAATCGAAATTTAGCATCTTTTCATGTAAAGATTGAACGAAAACACTTTTAAAAATTTGGAAAATAGTCCAGCATAATATACTGGAACTCTAGTATATTATACTGGAGTTCCAACATAAGTATATTGGAACTCCAGTATAATATGATGGTTCAACATAATATGCTGGAAGTTTATACATAGGTGCTCCAATCTCCAGTATATTATGCTGGAACTTTCCGCGTGTTGGAGTTCCAACATAATATGCTGGAAGTCCATACACAGGTGCACCGATCTTCAGTATATTATGCTGGAACTTTTCGTGTTGCGGCAAAATAATGGCTATTTTTAAATGACTTTGCAAATGCTGGCTATTTTTGAATGACCAATCCGAAAACTGGGCTATTTGTAGCCATACCCTATATTTGTGCTACATTTTAACCTGTACCCTATTTTTAAAAATTATTGATTTGGTACCCAGTTGACAAAACATTCGTACTAATATGACCATTATACCCTGACAAAACATATAAAAGATGTATCGCGCATAAATCACTTTACGGTTCTCCTCCATTACTCTGTCCTCCTCAAATCTTCTCTCGCATCTGCCATAATCATGAAACCAGAAAGTTGAACCATATTCAAATTCCAAATATAACATTACAAAATACATTGTAAGTATTACAAATCATCTTCAGAATTCAAATTAGTTTTTGAAACTGATTGATCTTCGTGAATTCATCATGCTTTTTAAGTTTTAATTCAATGAACCCATATATTTAAATCACACTTGCATGAAGTTGTTTGACGGATAAAACATGAACTTTTCACTGATAGATCTTCAAGACTTTGCATGAAAGATATAGAATAAATTTGTTTCACGTTGAATTTTAAAGTAAAGCTATAATTTAACGTGAAAGCTAAAAATTCTTGCTTATGGATACTGTTAAATGCAGGACACATAGGCATTCAACATTTTTGTCATGAAGACAAACATGCTGAAGTTTTTGATTTGTTTGCTGAAACATGATACTAAACAAGCTGAGTTTTTACATAATTTGCTAAAACTTCACACCAAAACCCTGAAGTCTTTGTCTTGCAGTATAAACAAGCAGAAGTTTTTTAGTTCATTTGCTAATACTTCAGCACTAAAATATACTAAAATTTTGTCCTGGATTTAATAGTTTTGTCATAAGCTTTTTTCCGAAACTTCAGCAGAAGCTGCTGAAGTTTTTTGTTCATTTGTAAAAACTTCAGGACAAACCTGCTGAAGTTTTTCTCCCGCACGATTTTTCCAGATGTATCAGAAACCCTTTACCTTACCCCCGCCCCTTTACATATAATATACTAATTGGTGGACAAACAAAACAAAAAAAGATATGTAATTTCCTAGTGAATTTTCTTTAATGCATGCTGAAGTTAAATTTAGTTCATTAGCTAAAAGTTCATACAAAAATGTGCTTAAGTTTTGCCCTGCATTAAACAACTTTTTCATGATCTTTTTTTCGAAAGCTGATTTTTTGTTCATTTGCTAAGACTTCAACCCTAAAATATGTTGATGTTTTGTCCAGCATTCAATGGTTTTGTCATCAGATTTTTCCAAACCTTCAGCAGAAGATGCTGAAGTTATTTAGTTCATTTGTAAACTTTCAGGACTGTTTACCTTGAAAAATGGTATTAAAAATTATATTTTATTTTGTGGTTCTAAAACTATATGATTTATTTCAATACTAATTATTAGGCGATGTATGCTAAATGTAAGTAAAGAAGATAAGATATGCAAACCAATGTTGTCACAAGGCTGGGCCTCAATCTGGCTGGAAGAGGGGGTCTCGAGGTCTAGTTAGGGCGATTAATAATGAGCAATATATGAAGAAACCGTGATATCGAATGCCTTGAGGATAGCCTTTGTCAGTTAATAATAGAAAATAAATGAAGAACGTAAATAAAGAGAAATAAATCTTGGGTGCAGTTATTGAGCACGTTTAGGCAAGAAAACAAGAGAATGTTTTATTGTGTTGAGTATTCATGTATCTTACAAAATGATAGGGGTACCTTTTATATAAGAGGGGAGAATCCCAACATAGTACATGTCTAATTATTACAAACAAATGCTATTGGTATAGCTGTATAATGGCTGAGTACGAACTCGTACTATTCTTGCAGACCTTGTCAGCTCTAATCACGTGCCCTTGGGAATTTCCCGCCTTTCCATGACGGTCTTTGATTTTTATCCTGTCTCAAGATATGTTGGGACGAACCTTCGATATACTTTCTCGAGGGATGCACCTCGGCCTCGACCCTCATATTCTGCTCTGATCCCGTCGAGACCGGGCTTGGAACGCCGTAGAAGCCTTAAAATTGGCCTTCCCCGGTTTTGACCGCATACAGATAGTCCCCGCATTTCTTGGAATGAAATGACAAGGAACGATTTGAATTACCCAACTCTTCAATGTCTCCATAACTACATCATTTATGTCATGTAAGAGATTGATATGACAAAAGAGATGCTCAAAAGTCACGTTCGCACGACTCTTGAAAAGCCTCGAAGTGATTACGACGGTTGGATGTCTTTTGGTTTTCCCAACGCGCACGACTGGCCTCTATAAATACTCCTTCCCTTGTATCTTACTTTTCATCATATCTTCAAACCTTCAAAGATCTCTTCTTACCTCTTTCTTGTGTTCTTCTCTCAATCAGCTCTTCTCTTTTCCTCTGAAATCTTTCAGCAAAAATGGCGAAAACCTCAAAAATTGTTCCCCGGGATGATAAAGCTTCTTCATCTTCACGCTCGTCTAAGAGAAAGGAAACAGTACCCCCTCGTATTGAGGAGTGTATCCCCGGACCTTGTGAAACGTCGTCCGATTTCAAGGTTGATATAACTTCTTCGAAGCCGGGGTGGTGTGAACCCATGTTCCGATACATTAGCCTGATAACCGACACTGGGAAGGTGAAGGCTGATTGCGACTGGGGGAGGCGGTACAAGTGGATATTCCTTCTCATGAGGAAGATATAACAACACATAAATATGGTTTCCTTAGTGTATATACATATTCTTTCACTCTAGGTCCGGTAGAACCATCTTCGCCATCGGTAGACCTCGTGATCCTCGATTTCTGCAGACAATATCGGGCGACACTTGGCCAAATCCACCCATCATTCTGGTGCATTGTCTACATGATTAGGCACTTTAAATACATGGTCGAGGGGATTCCTTTTACCCTCGACCATCTAATTAGAATGTACAGCCCCCGACTTTATCGGGGCGGTCTGATTAAGCTTCATCATCGGGCCTCGAAGGTTCTCTTTTCTTGCACCGACGAAGACAAGGACAGAGGGTAGATGAGCCGCTTTGTCTGAGTTAGGACTTCGGATGTGATTCCTACTGAAAGGATGCCATTCCCTGAGGAATGGAATATGAATCGTAAGTGAAAATGTTAATTAGGTTTTTCTCTTCCTCTAGGCCATCTTCCCCTCGAACTAAGTCTCTTCGATGATGCAACTGTAGTGTGGTACCCTAGCGTGATTAAGGATCACTTAGGCTGGGTTCTCCAGATTGATTCGACCTGCCCGTATGCCAAGCGCGTGTGGCGCGATTTGTCCAAGGCTCGATGGGAGGCTAAAAACCACGGCGAGGTTTTACTCATGTCGTACTTGAGCTCCTAAAAATATATATCCCTCGAATGTACTCTTATTTCTTGTGTTTAAGCTTTGTGCTTGTGCAGGGCTAGGAGATACCACTTTGATGAGAGAGATACCGCTCGGGGTAGAAGATACCCCAAAACCCAACAAGGAGAAGAAGAGAAAGAAGAAATCGTCGGCCGAGCCCTCGAAGAAGGCTAAGGTGCAAAATCCTAAGGTCGACTCAGCGGCCTTGTCTCCAGAAGTGGCAGAAGGCCTTCGAGCCGAGGGCGAAGATAAATACGACTCCCCGCTGGTACTTGGGGGAAGAGGAAGTGTGACTGCTTCGAAGCTTGCTGAGCCGACGGTTGTTGAGCCGAAGGCTTATGACCCAGAAATTATCAATGTTTCCCTACCTCGGACTGAAGAGATTCTCGATGGTGGGCCGGACAGAGTTCCTGAGCCGGTCGACGGCCAAAACATTTCCCGAGCCGAGGGGCGCTCGGTAGATGAGCTCGGGAAACCCAGTTCTAAAGCTCCCCGAAGACAAGAGAAGGCCCAGGTCGATCCAGGTGAGGTTATTGATGTAGGAGACTCTCCGCCGGGTCCAAAATTCTCTCCTAGTGAGATACGGGATGCCCGCAATATGGAGATTCCCGATGCGGGGGCATCCCTACGGGGGAATGACGTGTTTGAAGAATATTTCCTCGGAGTCGAAGAAATCTCTGAGCTTAATGCCTCTCTCATTTTTGACGAAGACGATAAGCTCTGCAAACAGGTAATCTTTTGATGACTATGCTTTGAGTTTTGACCCTCATCTTTTTGATGTCCTTTTTTTATGCTTTCAGGCCATAGTGCTTTATAATTAGGCCTTTTCTAAGTCTCAAGCTGATTTGAACCATTATGAGGAAGTGTGTAGGAGGCTATCATCGGAGGCGGACGAGCTCAGAGCTCTCTTTGCCATAAAGGAGGAAGAACTGCATGACCTTCAAGTCGTTTGGAGACGGTGTCTCGAGAACGAGCCAATCTTGTTGAGAAGGTAATATAGTCTTCGTATGTTTTTATTTTTGCGCTTGTCCAATTTTGGCATTTAATACCTTTGGATTGACTTTTGCAGCTTAAGGAGAAAGATGTTTTGATGCGGGAAGGGCTTAGAGCCAGGGATACTGAGATCCTTGGACTTAAGCATCGTGTGGATGAGGAAACCTATGATAGAGATGCTCTCCGAGAGAAGTCGACTTTGATTGAGCATCATCTTTAGGATGCAAGGGCAAAATGCTGTAAGTATAGGGCTCTTCATGTTGAATCGGCCGCCGCGCTATCTGCATCTAAGTCCAAAGCTGACGCGCTCATATCCTCGTACCGAGAAGATGTTGTTGTTGCTAATGCTCAGGCCAAGAAGGTATCTAAAGAGGCCGAGCATGAGCTGAATCGAGCCCTCGAGCATGCTCGATTAAAATCTCGGAGAGAGGCGATCAAGGAGGCGCAAGCAGGTGGCTTCGATATTTTGGTCGATATCGAAAGAGTGGGGGACCTAGAGGAGGAATCGGAGCCCTTGCTTACTGTCGATGGTGATTCGAGCAGTGGCTTAGAAGATGATGAAGATGAAGGCGAAGTCTCCGAGAGGGAAGAGGCCATTGATGTTCTAGGGACCGAGGGCCAAGCCGTTGAAGGCATAACTCCCGAGGGAGATTCATCCAGCCAAGTACCCCCGACGAAAGATTAGGTTTCTATTCGTTTCTTTTTTGTGCAAGGGCTCCGAGCGTGAGATTTGTAAATATGCTTTGTGTGAACCCTTATTATTTATATAAGGATCCTTGACTTTCGTCATTTCTTCTCTTTCCTTTGTTTTTTGGAATAAATATTGATGTTTGTCGATAACCATTCTAATGTGTCGTCTTATAATAAAAAAACCCTTAGGTTTTTATGCTCGATGAATAATCGATAATAGTTGACCGTCATGGGGTTCGATCCTCGAGTCGGGTTTCGACCCGGGGCTACCGACCCTTAGGTTTTTAACACATTGGCCCTTAGGCTCTTTAGGTCGGCCCTTAGGCTCTTACGCATTGGCTCTTAGGCTTTTAAGGTTGGCCCTTAGGCTCTTACGCATTAGCTCTTAGGATCTTTTTAGATTGGGTCGATGCGACCTTTAATATGGCTATAGTTGTCCTCATTTTGGCTAAAGACTTTGAAGTTTTGATTATGACTTGGCATGTTTTGTGTTCTCCGACTCTTCGACGACTCAAGTTGAGTACCTCGGGAGGTTCTCTCGGAGGCTGGTTTTTCAAAGCCTTTTCATCGGTGGCTAATTGGTTTGAAGCCTTTTTTATTGTTCGGAGCTGATATTATCAAAGCTCCTTTGCTTATGCCCTGATTAACCGGTTATTTTTGAAGTATTTTCGAAGTATTTGAAGGCCTCTAGTTTTATGGCGGAAGTCGGACGTCTCCGAGCCGCGTTAAATTCGGCCGTAGCCTTTGAATTCGACCGTAGTCTTTATGTTTGGCTGTAGCCTTTAGTCCCCGGGTGAGGTGACCTTGGCATCTGTATCGAGGGTATGCCTTTTTAGGGGTCTTACAAGTTTGAATATGTAGACTCGGCCTTAATATCGAGGTTATGCCTTTTTTAGGTCTTATAAATTTGAGTATGCCTCGTTGAGGTCCTATAAGCTCGGTATTGCCTCATTGAGGTCTTATGAGTTTGATGTTGCCTCATTGAGGTCTTATAAATTTGGGCATGCCTCGTCGAGGTTTTACAGATTTGATGCTGCCTCACTGAGGTCTTACGAGCTCGAAGTTTCCTCATTGGGGTCTTACGAATTCGATTTTTTGATGGCTTCGATGAGATGAATGTCGATGACAGTCCCCGAGTGTTCGAGGGTTTTTGGCCCTTGAGCCATTTTGCATGAAAGTAGTAAAAAATTTTGAGGCACAAGGCCTTTTTACAAGCTGAGAGGCTTCTTCGATTACTTGATATATGCGTACATGTTTTTGCCTTCGGAAGCTCGATTGTTCTACATGGACACGGTTTATTTGACCGTTTGGCCCAATACAATATTTTCCTATCTAGGTCCTCTCAAGCATAACTTGATTCTTCCGAAAAGATAACCTCCGAGGGTGATGCCCCCCAATATTCGAGGCTGATTGAGAAGAAGCCTTGAATACTTGTTGAGTTCTCCTTAGGTAGCATATAGATGTTGCCTCGTTAAAAACCTTGCCGGTAAAACCCATTTGGGATAAAACCTGATCGAAGGAAAAAAGTGTGCAACGCATGCTTTAAAACCAAGGTCTTCGAGCTGGATGGTGCGTCGATTCCTTTCAATCGAACACATGCGACAAATTAGTATGAAATATAAACGAAAAGGGAGAAGGTTATACCTTAGCAATAATAGCGTTTGAGCATCAATATTGTCACGACCCAATTCTCCCTCCGACTGGGTCTCGTGACGGCACCTAGTCTAGACGACTAGGTAAGCCTATACCTTAAGCGAAATTTAGATAAAACAGGTAAAATAATAGTAAGTGAAATAAATCATAATAAATTCGACGCCGCTCGGCATAAACAGTTACTTTACCCAGAACCGGGAATATCACAATACATCACAAGCTACTCTACTGCTCAATATGTACAACTGGATAGGAAAGACCGTATAGTTTCATCTACAAGTACTACAACTTCAAGATAGGAAGGGGACTCGGAGATCTGCGGACGCTGCAGATTATACCTCGAGTCTCCTGATACTGTTGCTGCTGGCTAGCTGAGATACCGCGTACTAGGACCTGGATCTGCACATGGGGAAAACATGTGCAGAAGGGCGTGAGTACTCCACATTCGGTACCCAGTAAGTGCCAAGCCTAACCCCAGTCAAGTAGTGACGAGGTCAGGTAGAGGCCCCAGTCAATCCGAACACGCTCCCAATCCCGAAATCACCTAACGGAGCTAACGGAGTCAACGAATTCCCATTACGGATCCGTCTTCACATAGCTCCCGCTACGGTCCAATTTCTAAGGTTAAAGCTCACCTTAAAGAACTAAATGTCCAAAAATACTCCAATTTTCATCACTCAACGCTCCGACTCGTTCCATTAACCTAATAAGACATGGGAGGAACAATTATCAGGGAATCAGGGTGCTAAATCTCAAAACGACCGGCCAGGTCGTTACATTCTCCCCCTCTTACGAAAATCGTTCGTCCTCGAACGAATATAGAAACATACCTGAAGATGTGAATAGGTGAGGGTACTGACTCCGCATATCCTGCTCGGTCTCCCAAGTCGCCTCCTCGACCGGATGACCCCTCCACTGCACCTTGACTGAAGCCATGTCCTTCGACCTGAGATTTCTGACCTGCCTGTCCAAAATGGCCACAGGCTCCTCAACATATGATAGATCCTTGTCCAACTGGACTGAGCTGAAATCCAACACATGAGTCGGGTCACCATGATATTTCCGGAGCATGGACANGTTGGGAGGCAAGGCCAACTCATAAGCAACCTCCCCAACCCGCTGCAATATCTCAAAAGGGCCGATGAACCTCGGACTCAGCTTACCCTTCTTCCCAAATCTCATGACGCCCTTCATCGGCGATACCCGAAGCAAAACCCGATCACCAGCCATGAATGATAAATCACGAACTCTCCGGTCCGCATAACTCTTCTGTCTGGATTAAGTTATGCGAAGTCTATCCTGAATCACCTTCACCTTGTCCAAGGCATCCTGAACCAAATCCGTACC
>ML287794.1:0-11961 GCA_005239495.1 Nicotiana undulata | reverse complement strand
AATGGACTGTTGTTGTCGCCCTGCAGAAGAATATGATGTTATTTCAGCTCAGTAGCTGTGTTTCTGAGAGTCTTGAGGCTATGCTCAGATAGTGATGATGTTTGATAGAATAGAACGTGTTAAGTTCGCCGGTGCTATAGTTCTTCGGTTGCATTGGGATAGAGTGTTGTGAAGCAGTGTTGAAGAAGCAACTGTTATAGACCGTGGTGTGCGGTGGTTAAAGTATGGAATGAGCGCTTCTAATGAAGGCATCTCAATAAAGATGATCATTAGAGAGTTTGAAGTCGTGGTGATCTGGTGGTTCAAGAGCTACAGAGAATGATATTGAATTGAGGCCGCAATTGAGAAGCATGCGGAAGGAAGTCATGTGAGAAGTGTTAGGTAGCGGCTAAATCTCTAAACGCCCAGCGTCAGAGACGGAGGTCGGGTAATTGCTTAAAGGAATGAGTTCAACTAAGTAAGAAGTGGCAGTATAGCCTATGAGTTCAGTGGTAAGGCGGTTGCCTGCCTTGAGGAGGAGTTGAAGTGATTTGGGAAATTTTGTGGACAGGGAGTAGGTCCACGAGCTTAAACCAAAATGTTAGTTATTCGGTGGAAGGTTAGATGCCACAGAGAGGAGTTGTTAGGGATGAAGAAGGATACATCATAGCTTGGAATCAGAAGATGTTGTCGCGCGCATAGTGGATGTCCATGGGGAGCGGACAGACTAGTAAAGTCGGTGAAGGAGGACAAGCTTAGGATGGGGATCTCGATGTCGTAGAAAGTGTGCCTCCCAGTGTAGTGGAAGGTGTCGGTTGGTGAGTTTCCACAGGTGGGTTATCTTCTGTGAGTAAGATAGCGGTTGTGGGGTTGGCAAGTTTCAGTGAAGGATCCCAGTGGCTAGTCGGTAGGAAGCAGAATGTATAAATGGTGCTAGAGAATTGAGTATTTGGGGAATGCTAACAAGGAAATTCGGAAGAATTGGACGGATTGGTTGAGCAAGGTCATGTCAACAAGAAGAACATGTCTCATCAGTGTATGGAGTGGTGCAGGGTGTAGCTTCAGGCTAAGTGGGGGAGTCCCACCACCTGCAGTTGGGTTGTACGGTTGCGTCCTCATGGGATTGCGGAATTTTTGGTGTATTGGCAAGTTGTTACAGCTAAGAGAAAGGAGTAAAGCAGTAATCGAGAATGGCATATGAGAAAATGTGCGAAGTTGGTCCTATTGGACCAGGGTTAGGCTCTGGAAGATTAAGAATTTGTGCTTAAGGCAAGTTGTAAGAGAAGTGACTCAGTCACGTGCTTCATTGAGAGCGTGTTCATGTGCTAGAAGAGCCTTGGAGTTGATTGTATTCAGGGCCAGTCAGAGTGGGTGACTCTCAGTAGCGGTCCTAGAGAATTTGAAAGTTAGATACTGCGGTGTTTAAGGGTTTCAGGCAGTAGTGTGATTAAGAATCGAGCCTTTGCAGTATAATCTCTGAGGAGAAGGAAAACGGTTGGAGTGTCCTATGTTATTTCAGCACGCATGATAGTATTGGAGGAGTTAGAGAAATAAACTCTTGGTTGTAGAAATATTATCAGGAGGTTGTGAGACGGGTTGCGGGATTTAGGCAGCATGGTCTCGTGAATCAAGGTCACTTGGGATGAGTGAGGATTGAGTTGCTATGAGTTGAAAGAAGATAGATTGGATAGCCATGGTTGAAACGGCACATGTTCGATAATGATCAGTTCCTTTGGTATGATTGAGTATGTGTATGGTTTGTACAGATGTGTGTGGGGCTTGTCGGCCGTCATAATAGATTTCAGTCGGAAGCATTCAAGTGTTATGGCCTGTCAGGTGTAGACGAATCCCGGAAGGTTATGGTGGTTTAGTCCACTACTTAAGGATTTGTATGTATTGTGAGGGTGAGAACTCACTTGTGTGTTGCTATGGTTCTCATGAATTGAGGCAAGTAAAAGATTTCTATATGTGATGAAGTGTTCACCCTATTAGTGGTTCAGGAGTTATGATGGAATTCCTGTGCCATCCCTTATCGGCATGTTAGGTGCAGTAAGTAGTACATAACTGGAAGTAAGAATCGAGATTGCAGTTTGGTGTTGACAAGGCTGTCATGAGCTCGGATGAGCAAGGAAACTGGTGTTATCTTCAATGTCACCTGAGATCGGTGTTTGGTGAAAAAGGCTTTGTATCCTGATTATGGGTTATCGATTTGTTTTACAACCTTAGGATGGTCGGTGGTATGGATGTGCATACTGGTTACCTCGTGTGAAAGTCGTGGGAGCGTGACCACGGGAAGATTGTGTAAGTGTGACTTATAGTCACCTGATTGATTGAAGATTTAGACCAAGTATAAGGAAGTGCAATATTGCTTATTTGAGAATATATGCCTTAAAGGCGTTCGGTCCAGTTGGTTGTGGATTGTGGGGTGTTTGACCCTGCTATGTTGATTGCTCTTGTGTGTTAGGAGAGAAATGTGGGTTATTACGGACCCAGGTAAGGCTATCAGCCTAGTTCAGTGCGAGCAGAATCGGCTTGAAGTGAATGGATGGATTTAAACAAGATTATGGGTTTCATGCAAGTCAGATATGTTCATTTCAGTATAGCGCTCCTCAAGGAGGGGTGTTGGAATATCAGGCATTGTCCTATCTTCGTCAAATTCATGTGATACTATGATTGTGTCGTACGAGTGTGAAACAGATTGATAAATTCTTATGTGTTGAGATTCCGCATAGCGATGGAGTTATGTGAACATGATGGCTCTTGAGATTCAGATTTTATATATTGCACCTCAGTTGTGCTAGAGTTTTGTAACATATATCTCTATCAGTCTCCCCAGAATGGTATTCTGCACTTAGTGTGCTTATGGCTGGTATTCATTAATGTGTAATAGCGAGCAATTCAGCTCCGTGTGTGTCTCCTTATGTGAGTTTCCTGATAGGATCGGGTGGCACGCCGCCACAGGTATACTATTTGAATCAGGTTGCATGCCGCATCCACGTGATGCTGAGTGCAGTTCCCTATAATTATTTTCTTGTATTCAACTTCCTATTATTCTGAGGAAGGTTCATATTAGTTACGTGAGTCGAGTATTCCCTTCCTGAGTCATGTCTTATGTATCATGTTCGAGTTCTATTGGCGCGTTGTGGAACCATCTGAGGCTTTTGGTCATGTATGGAGTGACTTATTGACTGAGCAGTTCATACTGGGGGAGACGAGAATATTGGATCAGGGATCAGTGCGATAAGGTTTTGTGAAGTATGGAAAAGAACAATACCAATATTTGGTTAATAATGAAATGATGATCTAAGTCAAGAGACAATATGTCAATGTGTGGTTAACTCTGCAATTGGTTAGAAGTTTCTACACATCTCCTCCGTTGTGGTAATATCGTCAGCGTTATAGCAGAATGTATGAATGTATCTTATAAGGTGCCTTGAGAGCATCAAATTCGCAGAATTCTGGCTATTAAGGTTCAGGGAGCGTCATTGTGGTTAGATGATGGACCGTGCAGTGCATGGTGCTGATTCAACAAAGGTACGCAGTTGTGTTCTGATGCCTCGTGTGGTAGTTGTTATAGTGTTCATGTATTAGAATCAGGCCTGGCAGAGAATTTCCGGTGTCGGAACTGAGTTCGGAGCTTCTTGTGTGGATTAAGTAGGATATCTTCAGATTTGATCAAGCTTATGTGCTCAACAGAGTTGTGGCAGCACGGGCAGGTGCACAAGGTGTTAAACAGTGGTTTCCCATGACTCAAGAGTAGTTCTTGGCACGTTCGAGGACGAACGTCTGTTTAAGTGGGGGAGAATGTAACGACCCGACCGGTCATTTTGGTCTCTAGCGCGTTGTTCAGCGGTTAGAAGTCATGAACAACTTCATTTCAGGTATTAAGACTTGTGCGTATGGCCGGAGTTGAAATTCGGGAAGTTCGGAGTTGAACTGAAAGGAAAATCCTTATTTCGAAAGCCTTAAGTTGAAGAAATTGAGTAAGATTAGAATTCTGAGTAAACGACCTCGGAATCGGGATTCAAAGGTTCCAACAGGTTCATATGATGATTTCGGACTTGGGCGTATGTCCGGATAGGATTTTGGATTACCCGGGAGTGTTTTGGCGTATCTTATGGAAGATAGAATTTTGGAAGGATTTCATAAATTTGGGCTGTAAGGAATCTCAGTGCTATAGATGTTCGTTCGGGGTTCTGAGTCTGGGAATAGCTTTGTATGGTGATTCTGGAGTTAAGAGCGCGATCGGAAGTGAATTCGGATGGCCGTAGGTTATTTTGAAGCTATTTGGCTAAAGATAGAAATTTGAAGGGTTTTGAGAAATACGACCGGAAGTGGTAATTTTGATACCGGGGTCGGAATGTGATTCCGAAAGGTGGAGCGGGTCCGTAATGTCGAATATGACTTGTGTGCAAAATTTGGGATAAATCGGACATGATTTGATAAGTTTCGGCATCGGATGTGAAAGTTTGAAATTTCAAAGTTCATAAAGTTGAATTTTAGTGCGATTCGTGATTTCGGCGTTGTTTGATGTGATTTGAGGCTTCGAGCAAGTTCGTGGGATGTTATGGGACTGAGTCGTGAGATTGGATGGGGTCCCGGGTGGATTCCGGGTGGTTAACGAATCAAAATTTAGGTTGAAGAGGAGCTGAAGCTGCTGGTGTCTGGTGCGACCGCACCTGCGAGGATTTGGCCGCAGGTGCGGAGTCGCAGGAGCGACCTTCATGCCGTAGGAGCGAAGGTGGATGGGCTAGGCTAGGACCGCAGGTGCGAGTTTTGACTGGAGTCGAGGAAGTCGCATGTGCACCTGCGGAAGCGCAGGTGCGAGGGGTGGACCGCAAGTGCGGATATCGGGCCTGGGCAGATTGTTTTTAAACCGAGGAGTTTTCATTTATTCTCCAAAATTCACTTGGTGTGGGCGATTTTGAGGAGCTTCAAGAGGGGATTTTCATCAAGCATCAAGAGGTAAGATATTTCTACTTACTTCCAAGTTAAATACAAGATTATTACATGGATTTGACATGAAAATTTGTCGGAAAATTTAGGAATTTTGATGAAAACGTAGAATTTGTATTTTTGGATTTTTACCACGAATTTGAGCATGAAATTAGGAGTAAATTGTATATTTGATCTAGTAAGGCTATGGGTAGAGTTTATCTTCGGGAAATTTCGGAATCCGGGCACGTGGGCCCGAGGGCATTTTGGTCAATTCACTGAGCGGAGTGGGAAATTATATAATCTGAATTTTTAGCAAATATTAGAGTATATTTTCATTGGTTTGTCGTTGTTTGGATAGCTTGGGGGCGTTGTGCATCCATTGGAGTCGTCGGAAGGGCTTGGAAGCCGTTTACGGAAATTTCGGAGCAAGGTAAGTCTCCTTTCTAACTTTGTGAGGGCGAATTGTCCCCCTAGGTGAACTAAATAAATCTATTTGCGGGGGCTACGTACGCACGAGGTGACGGGAGTCCGTGCGTAGCTACTGTTATGCCATGTCCGGGTAGTCTAGGACCCACTAGCATGCTTTACGTATTGTACATGTGATCCTGTCATAATAATAGGCTGAAAATGCTATTGAATTGATAATTTAATTTCTTAAAAAGGCTGGAGTATACTTATCTCAATTATTTGGAAAGAGGATTGAATTTCCCTGTGGAATATTATGTTCCTGACAAGGGCATATTATTGAATATTGTTAAACTTGGAAAACTAATTTTTAGAAAAATGTATTCCGAATACTATTTTCATGTCTAACTAAAGAGATTTTTATCACTTCTTTGAGAAACTGTCTTCTTGGATAAAAATATGGATTTCCTTTATGTGAATACGTGTACGTATGAGCACCTGAGTCGCAGGTATGATTCGCGAGCAGGATAGCCATATTATTATTATTATTATTATTATTATTATTATTATTATTATTATTATTATTATTATTATTATTATTATGATGTTGACCGCGTCGCATGATCGATTCGCGAGCGGGAAAAATAGATGCATCTATGGTTCATGTCGTTCGACCCTTCGGCAGTGCACAATTTATTATTGTTGGTCTGCGTCGTTCGACCCTCGGCATATTTGTTGCGCGTGATAAATGTTGCGTATTTTCCTATGATTTATACAAGTTTAATGGCCTATGTATATCTTGAATTTGCCAGTTTAAAAGAAAGAAGATTTTTGTGGAGAAATGGGGAACGAATTGATATGTATCGATGTTTTCGAATCTCTGGTTATTTGATTAATTGATTATGATACTCATGCTTATCCTATCACTTAGGTTATACTAGACTGACTTATAGCATGTGTCAATTCGACCTCTCGTCACTACCTCTCTGAGGTTAGGCGGGATACTTACTGGGTACACGTTATTTTCGTACTCATACTACACTTGTTGTGCATTTTTGTTGCACAGGTACACCCTTAGCGGTGGTTGATTTGGAGATTTAGACGTGCTGCATTATCCGGAGGCGTCCCGCAGTTGACAGAGTCTCCCTCTATGTATTGTATTTTATTTTAAACTCCTTATCCAATTTGTATTTCGGACAAGTTTTGTAGTATTTGTATAAACTCTTAGAATCTGCTCATGCACTTGTGACACCGGGTTCTGGGAAATGTATTTGGGTTGTGTTTTACATAAATGAACTGTTTCTTTTCCTATGAAATGGATTTCTATCTAGATGTTATGTATTAAAAATTAAAAGTAACGATTTCGAAAATGCTAAAATAGGAATTTTACTTCTATTAATAAATGATTGGCTTGCCTGACAGTGGTGTCCGGCGCCATCACGACCTTATGGATTTTGGATCGTGACATCAGTGCCAATATCAACTTGTTATTACCTATATGAACCTACTTTATGGGATCTCCAATCACATAGGTTGGGTTACCATCTCTATTGACAACATGTCGGCCTTAACCCCATCTCTTTTGAAGTTTGAAGAATTAATTTTCTTCCCACGGGTTTAATCAGAGGATCGGCCAAATTTATCTCTGACTTCACATAGTAAATGAAAATTATTTCATCTCTCAACAGCTGTTTTATGACATCATGTCTCAATTTCATGTGTCTACTTTTACAATTATAAGATTTATTCTTTGCTATAGCTATTGCCGCTTGGCAATCACAGTGTATAGACACATAAGGCAATACGTCTTTTATTAAAGGGATATTAGCTAAGAAGTTTCTTAGCCACTCAGCCTCAGAACCAGCTAACTCCAGAGCTACAAACTTTGATTCCATAGTCGATCTAGCAATGATCGTCTGTTTAGCTTATTTTCACGATATTGCACCTCCACCAAGGGTGAATACATAACCACTAGTGTATTTTGTCTCATCTAAATCAGAGATCCAGTTTGCATTACTGTACCATTCGAAAGTAGAAGGAAATCCACTATATAGGATACCCTATTTCATGGTTCCTCTCAAATATTTCATTAGTCTATCTAATGCAGACCAATGCTCTCTAGTGGGATTATGAGTATATATACTCAGTCTACGCACATCATAGGCTATATCAGGCCTTGAAAAATTCATTAAATGCATCAGACTTTCGATAATCTGAGCATACTTAGACTGAGCAACTGGGTCACCATTATTCTTTTTCAACTTAGAGTTAGCATCAAAAGGAGTGCTCACAGATGTGATATTAAAGTATTCAAACTTCTTAAAAAGTCTCTCAACATAATGTTCTTGTGACATCATAATTCCATCTTCACTCCTCGTAACTTTAACTCCCAATATTGTTTTTACTTCACCCAGATCTTTCATATTAAAATTAGCAGACAAAAATAATTTAGTAGTTTGCACAATATTTAAACTTGTACCAAACATAAGCATGTCATCAACTACAGACATATTATTACATAATCACTGTCTAACACTTTAGTATAAACACATTTATCCACCTCTATTGAGGAAAAACCGTCTCTCAGTAAGACTTGTTCAAATTTCTCATATCATTGCTTAGGAGCTTGTTTAAGGCCGTAAAGGGATTTAATTAATTTACAGACTTTATTTTCTTGTCCAGAAATGACACGGCCTTCAGGTTGAACCATATAAATTTCTTCTTCTAAATCACCATTTAGAAAAGTAGTTTTGACATCCATTTGGTGGATAAAAAGCTTATGAATTGAAGCTAAGGCGATTAAAACTCGAATAGAAGAAATTCTAGTCACCGGTGCAAATGTATCAAAATAATCTATATTTTATTTTTTAGAAAACTCTTTTTCTACTAACCGAACTTTATATTTATCTAAAGATCCATCAGGATTAAATTTTCTTTTGAAAATTCATTTACAACCAATAGGATTTGCACCAGGAGGTAAATCAGTTAAAATCTATGTATTATTTTTCTTAATAGAATCAATTTCAAATTTTATTGCCTCTTTCCAATATTTAGCATCTAAAGAAGATCTAACTACAAAATAATTCGATGGTTCATTATCAACAAGAAAAGTTTGAAAATCATTCCCATAAGAAAAAAAATTCTTTTCTAGGCCTTTTGCTCCTTCTCAATTCCTCATTAGAGGTAATTTCACTTTTGATTTTAACAGGTGTATGAGAAATTTTATCAGACAGTGGATAAATATATTCAAAGAACTCAGCATTCTTTGTCTCAATTATAGTATTATAATCAAGCACATCACTTTTTAAAACAAGAAATATATCTGCAACACTATTTTCAGCATATCCAATAAGCATGCAATCAGCAGTTTTAGAACCTATATTTCTCTTTTTAGGTTCAGGCAACAGAACTTTAGCAAGGCAACCCCACACTTTTAAATATTTCAAATTAGTTTTATAACCTCTCCACAATTCATATGTTTTGCCACTTCTTCTATGTGGTATTCTATTTTGTAAGTGACATGCAGATAATATAGCTTTACCCCACATATTATCACACTAAAAAAAAAAACATTTAGCGACGGAATTTAGCGACAAGGGATAATGCGTAGTAGCTACATAGCGACGAATTTTGTAGTTTGTCGCTAAATAAGCTACATAAAGAATTTGTATCAAATATAGCGACGGACTCACGACAAAAACCAATATTCGTCGCTTAAATTGGCGTTAAATATTAGCGCCTTATTTTACCTACAAAATTAGCAACGAAAATGGGGCGACAAAAATTATTAAAATCTAGCGACGGATTTAACGTCAACAAATTCGTCGCTGCATTCATTTTATTTATCAAGAAATTCCAAAGGTGATTGCGACAAAATGTCCGTCGCTAATTTCCTTAAAATAAAGCTTCATTTAGATAACATTAGCGACAGAAATCGGGTCGTCGCTATTTCCGTTGCTAAAAATTTAATTCCATAAAAGAAAATTTTCATTAGTTATTATTAGCAACAAAATTCAAGTCATCGCTACGTCTGTCGCTAAAATATCGTCTAAAAATACATTTACCTTGGTCAAAAGCCAGACATTTCAACAATTAGGGCAAAACCCCCCTTTCTCTCCTCTCTATCAGACTCCTTCACTACTCTCTAACAATGTAAATTTTTCTCTTCAAATACAAAAAATTGGGCGTGAATCTAGGGTTAATGTCTGAAAAATAGAACAAAACTTTCGAATTTGCAAGATTTTTGCTGCATAACTCTGAAATTCGAAATCGCATATTGCTGCTCAGCAAGATTCTCAGGCGAAAGGGTAAGCTTCTTTGTGATTTCATTAATGTCTTGTAGATCTGGTCGAGAATCATTGTTCAACTTTTCTAAAACTGAAGTCAGTGAGAGGTTTAATTTTCTGTGAGAAGTTCAATTTTCATTCCTGTGAGAGGTTCAATTTTCTGTTAGTAGAAAGTGTTGAATGTTCTTTGTTGTTCATTACTTTCTTACTTCTTAAAATTTCTGAAATTCTGAGTCTGTGGGTTGTGTTGGTTTTAATTGTTTGTTTGTCTCTGTATTTTGAAATTCTAAATCGTGAGATTAATTCGAAGAACCCAGGTCCCTATTAGCCATTACTGAGTTGTTCGATTAAGCTGGCGTTCTCGATCGAAATTTTTATGGAGGATTTGAGAACAAAATCATATGGGTATTGTGGTTTAGAGCTTAAAAATATGAATTTCAGCTGATTTGGAGTGAAGAACAACTGAACTTCTATTGTCAGAACTCTAGAGTTCGACTTCGAAAATCCCAAATTTGAAGACTTTGAATAAGAAATCCACTAGGAGAAAATAGTTTTCAAGTAGGACTCGAAAACGAAGCATTTTAGCTTCAATTTTAAAAAACAATTACAGACAATTCAGTACTGCAGCAGGAAGAGGAGTTCAAAAGTCTTTCAATTTCCAACTTGTGACAGTAACATGTGTAAATTTGTATCCTCCTTTTTTCTAGAAGACTAGAACTAGAATTGCATATCTAACTAGGATCATTTACAAAAGAAATTTTAAAAAAAAAGCAGCCTGGGGATCTATGACTCCCTCAATATTTCTTCATATGTACTATTGTCATGACCCCAAATCCTAACAGGTCGTGATGGCGCCTATCTTGGAACTAGGCTAGCCGACCATCACTTTACTATGCATTTATTCAATTATAACAGTTCACAATCTAGCAATAAGCAGGCAACCATAGCATCAAATAATATAATTAAGTCTTAACGTCCCAATAATAGTCTAACAAACCTCCCAAGAACTGGAGTCAATAGTCATGAGCATCTAAGNCATCCTCACAATATAGGCCAGCAGCCTCACTCAGTCAGACACTCTCAATTTGCCCTTCAGGCCATAAATATACCGGGTTCTCGACCCAAAAACAGTGTTTCATTTTCAAGAAGTAGTATCAAAATACTCTGAGTGTCAAAATAATTTCACAAAAAATACTGAGTAAAAATCACAACATATCAGTGAGGAAAATAGTAAAACATAACCCTCGAAGGGTAAACAAGTCGGCACTAGGCCCTAAACACGGTTTACAACCCAAAACATATCATAATGTATAAATACTAATTAAGCAAAAGCTTAAAAATCGATTTCGCAACTCAATAGTCGCCCAAATAGGAAACATGTTCCAAAGTTTCCACCTTTTTATTTCAAAACCCGTGAAAGGGTCCATAGTCCGAGGTTTCATACCCTCAGGACAGGATTTAAAGACATTACTTACCTCAAAACTAGCCCGGAATTATTCCACAATGCGCGTGCCTCTCAAATCAAATTCCGAAGGCTCCAAATCTACCAAGTTAAGATTTTTATCATCAACATATGCTTAAGGAATAAATTCCAAATGAAAAATATCGAATTTGGCTCAAAATTCAAATTCGGTAAAAACCCGACCCCCGAGCCCGCGTCCTGAAACTCAGAATTTTGTATAGAAAAGTGTTCTTTGTTCTCTCACGAGTCCGTACATATAAAGAACACCAAAATCGGAGTTTGTTTGACCCCTCAAATCGACCCTTTAAGGTCTCATAATCTCAAGCCCTAAAACCCAATGTTTCTACTAATTTTCCATAAATTTACACTGGTTTTATGTTCGATAATCATCCATAATCGAGTTTTAATGATCAAAATACTTACCTCTATGAGGAACAAGGATTTTCCTCTTCAAAATCGTCCCCAAAAGCTCTTTGTCCGTACAAAAATGGTGTAAAAAGGGTTTAGGTCGCAGAGGGTTTAATTAAATATGCCAAGGTAAATCCTTCATCGCGAACGCGGTACCTCGCCGTGAACGCATAGGAAAAAACTCCAGCTCCCCCATTTACTCTTCGCGAACGCGGTACACCACCGCGAACGCATAGAACAAAAATTCCAGGTTCCCTATTTACTCTTCTCAACCAGCCTCTAGTAGAATAGTCATAACTCTTTGCAAAAAACTCCAAATGACCAATGGTTTAAATTTCTAGAAACTAGACACAAAGGGCTACAACTTTTATTTTTACATCATCTCAACATTCCTTATATATTGTGAGATATGAGCCTCTTAAGTCAGACCTGCGCAGCAGATATTTTCCTTCTTCGCGAACGCGAGGCACTGTACGCGAACGC